>VCHN02001172.1:0-24762 GCA_007115665.2 Sequoiadendron giganteum
TGATTCTTGAGATTTCTTGTGAAAAATGACCTAAAAACAAGTATTTTTAAGCAACAATACCTAATTGTCGATTATTTTGACCTAAGAGGCCGACACCCATTGGGAATTTTTAGCAAGTCATACATTTTCCTGCTCAAAAATGTAAATAACCCTAAAAAATGACTAGGTTTCCACCTTGGGCGACCTAGTCCCACCAGGGGTTTTTGAGGTGGGATTTGTGAATTTTGAGTGATTTTGGTGATGTTTTTTAGGACTTCTATGATTCCTTAAGTAAAATGGTCCTCTAATTCAAAGATAACGTGTCTTAGGGGCCTATAAATGTTGTTTTAGGAGGGTGATTGATGCAAGGGTACATAAAGTAGGCACAAAATTGTCCTTTTCTTCAAAGGTATATAATTTTTGGTGACACAAGACCAAGTCACCATTGTTGGTGAATTATTCCATTTCTGAATTTTTGAGAATTTGAAAGTGGATATGGAAGCCCTCGGTCTACACTTTGGTTCTTGATAGGTGTCTAGTTCATATTCTACAGAAAACGGGCTTAAAGAGGTCTTCAAGCTTTAATTAGGGCTTTGTTGAATTGAGTGACTTTGATGAGTTGGAAACACCTTTCTCTTTGATAAATATACATACAAAACCTACAAAGCCCACATGCAAAGAGGAGAAAAAGGGTTAGGTTTAGAGAATAGGGGTTGCCTCAGTCAAACCCCATTTTGGTAATCAAATTTTAAATGATGAAATGAAATAGGAAAGGAAAGATGATTGAATAACATGTAAATGTAAACACTCACCAAACCCTTATTGAAGAAGTCTGAAGATATGCAAGTGATCAGCTCCAATGGGTGTTGCTTGAAGTGCTTAGTGGTTCAATGCTTGATGCTTGAAGATTTCTTGAGAAGAATGAGAGTTATTGATTCAAGAGAGAGAGGGATAAAATAAAGAGAAAAACCCTTATTTATAAATGTTATGCCCTAATTCCCTAAAAATAACACATCACAGGATGACCTTAGGGTTTTGGAGACAAAATATTGCTAGAAAATTGATTTTATTTTAATTTTTATGTCAAATGGGACTAAGTCGCCCAAGGTGGTGACTTAGTCCACTTAGACAATTTAAAGTGGTTGTCAAGAATTAAAAGGTTTTTTATGATGTTTGTCGAGATTGTCTCTCGAAACACACTTAAGTTGGGCCTAGAAGTGCATTAAGGGGCCATTTTGTCATAAGAAAGGGATAATTTAGTGATGACAAGCCTAGGAAAGTGTGAGAGTTAGTTACAACACCTTACAACACTTTGACATAAGGCTTGGAAAGGGGTTATTTAGGTGAATTATTGTAAAAAATTCCTAGAAAAGTGAGGAAATGTGTTACAACACTTCACAACACCCTTGTAAGACTTTGTTAAGTCTTTGTTGATTTCCAAGCATTCAAGGCCTAATGTGAAAGTGTTGGCCACATTGCAACATTAGATCTAAGAAAAATCAGGCCAAAATCCAAGGGAAAAAGCCCAAATGAGTGAAAAGTGTCAAGGCTACACTTTTTTGAGACACATTTAGCCCCCACTTTAGTGAGAGGATGAACTTGCTTTGAAAACTCACACTAAAGTAGCCAAGACATGCATATTGAGAGGGATCCAAATGCATAGATCCTAGTAAGCTGAGACCACTATAATCAAGAGGGATGATCAAGCCCCCAAGATGAAGATCCCATGAAAACCAAACAATAGTACAAAATATCACACAAGGAAGTGATGTGAAAGAGTGAAGAGAGAGGGAAAGTCAAATCAACCTTCGACCATTTGTCCAGCTAGTTATGGATCAGATCTAGGATTTTTGTCCGAAAGGAAATGTACTCACTCTAGGGTGATGAGACTTTTAGTTTTCTACTGGGTGAGAAGTCCCAAAAGGTGATAAACATGCGACTGGTATGTACCCACACACACGTAGGTTGCTATGGGGAAAGTTCTGACATTGGTTGGGCTTCCCGCTTCACCATACCAAAGTTATGCCTCCTGATAACTTTGATAAGGTGCCACAAAAGATAAGGGTTTGTGAGGTTCATGAGGCAAGCAAAGATTTGTATGCTTGGAACTCATGAACAAGTGCAAGATGGCACCATATACATGCAAGTTGTGCTATGCAAGGTGGCCATATATGCAAAGTGAAAAATGTAACATGTAAAATGGAAAAGGGAAAATACAAAAGGGATGTTTAAAGGATTCTTGCTTTGTTCTTGCAAGGTCTTTGACTTAGGGAACATTGTGTCTAATTTCCCCAAGAGAGGACCAATCAAAGAATAGAAAATTCACAACTTAGGGGATGCAATGTGTCACATGAGGCCACTAAGAGGAATGTAATATGCTAAGATAGATTACTTTCATGAAGGACATTATACCCCATGTCATCCACAAAGTCAGAATCACATTGTAAGAAGTAATAAGGTTGCACTAAGAACCAAGAAAAATAAAAATACAAAAGGAAATAATGCCAACATATGCCCCCACTTTAAAGGAATTGTGAAACACCATACTATGAGCAATTTATTTAAAGTAGCAAAAAGAAAAAAATGCAAAGAAAAAAGGACATGAGAGCCAACTTGGAAAGCCCTATGCCAAATCATATATTTCCAAGTAAGGTTTGTTGCAAGTATGGATGTGTTTGGTGGTTTTTTCATTAATTTTTTCATTGATGTCAACATAGATTTGTGTATTTACCAGTTGACTTCTTTTGAGAAAAATTGAGAAATAATGAAAGCAGAATTAAAAGTGTGTTTTGAGTGTGCTCCAGCATTGTGGTCCACATTTCTCTTGTGTTAATCCTATGCCTATGTAGATCTTTAGGTGTGTTAATAAGCTTTAATAAATCATATATACTGAGTTTTGGTTCTTGGTTTGATGAAGAGTAGATGATATGCTCACTGGTGTGTGAACTGGTTTGCCAAAACTAGGGACTCGAAGAAATGTTTTCGCTCCGCAGTCTTCTGATATTTGGTTTCAGATCTTGTGGATTTGGGAGATGAATATTTTTTATGGTTTCTGTGTTGAGACAAAATTTCTTATGATTTGGTAATCCAAAAGATCTTCTCTAGAGCTCCTGTGTTTTTACTAGCTAGTCTGGTTGGATTGCTGAAGAGTTCTTTGAAAATGAAGTTGGTTGTAACTATTGTGGATGTATCTGAAATTCTCTCAAAGATGGTGAAATTATTAGTGAAGCATGTTGAGTGATCCACATGTGATTATCTTGTTGGAGATGCATGTACTTCAAAGATCATTGGTATTTTCATTAGGTTTGGCCAACCTGGTGTTTACATGTTATATTTGGCTTTTGCATCGATTTGAGAAAGTGTGTGTGAGCCTCAGAATGTATGTTTGAGTCCTAAATTAAATATGTAATTGGTCCTCTCTCATTCTTATCCACCACGGGAATGTTGAGTAGCTGACCTAGTTTGAATTTCTAAATAAAATTGTATAGACGACCTTGGAGAGTGTTCCTGAGATTGAAGATGGTATAAAAGAAATTTAAGTTGTACCGAATTTTATATCCATCCATCCATGAATCAAAGAAGTGAGTGAAGTGTGTGAACAAGTGTGAAAAGAAGATAGTGGAAGAATGAATTAAGGCAACAGTACTTTAAGGTGTTAGATTCTTGAAAGAAGTGATTTGATGGTATCTACAATCCTCTGATCAGGTTGTGAATGTGTGGAACCCTAGTGGTGGATCTTCATTTATATCTTTCTTTTTTTTATAGGCAATGAGCCTCCTTTCTAGATAGTGAGTCCTTCTCAAGGCAGTGAGCCCTTAATCTAGGTAGTGAGCCTTTGTATTTGGGCAGTGAGCATTTGTATCTGATATTGCATTACTACTATATTGTGAGTTAATCCTCGCCGTGGTTTTTCCCTTATTGGGTTTTCCATGTAATTTCGGTGTCTCTGGTGTTCTCTTTCTGTTATTTGTATTTCATGTTTACACTTAATAATAGATTGAATTTAAAGTGAAAATACTAAGTTTAAAAGTAGAGAGATTTGATATAACTGATTCACCCCCCCCCTCTCATTTTTCTTGTACATTTCAATAATTGGTATCAGAGCACTGGTTCCTCAGTGAAAATATTAACCACTTGAGGTAGATCAGATGGTGCACAAGTTGCAGCTTCCTATGTTTGATGGAGCTAATTACAGTGACTGGGAATAGCAGATGAGAAGTTATCTGATTTCACTTCATTTCAACACCTGGAAAGTTGTGGAGATAAAGTATGTGATACTGGTTGTTGGTCCTTCCTCTACTAATGAGGTTGTAGCTTATGAAGAAAATGAAAGAGCGAGGTTTTCTATCTTTAGTGCTTTATCTAAAACTGAAAGAACAAAAGTTATTTCTCTACCTATTGCTCATAAAGTATGGACAAAGTTGAAAGACATTTATGAAGGGAATGATAGAGTAAAGTTTTCAAGGAAACTAGCTGCTAAGAGAAAATTTGAGAACTTGAGAATGGAAGATGTAGAAGACATTGCAAGCTATTATCAAAGAGTTGAACTTATAACAACATAAATCAAAAATCAAGGTGGTACCATGTCAGATGAATATATAATTGAAAATATCTTGATGACATTACTGGAAAATTACAGTGACAAAGTATCTGCACTTGAAGAATAGTATGATTCGAAGACATTTACTAAGGATCATCTATTTGGCATCCTGACTATATTTGAGATGAGAAAATTTGCAAGAGATAAGGATAAGACTGAAACAACCTTTAAAGCAATGAAGATAGAAGATGATTTGGATGATGAAGATTCAAAAGACTTAGAAGCAAATTTCACAAGGAGATTGAAGCAAGGTACTGGTAAATACAAAGGTAAGTTTCCCTTTAAGTATTTTAGTTGTGGAAATATTGGTCATTATGCATCAAGATGTCCTAATAGAGCTACAGAAAAGAAGAATAAGGACAATAATAATAATTATAAGGATCTAAAAAGGATAGGAAGTTCAAAAAATTGTATTATGTTAAGGAAGATGCATGAATTTTTGATGATGAATCTAACCTTGAGGAAGATAAAGATGAATGTTTTTTTCTAGCCTTGGAAAAGAAAGTTGTACCTACCAACCATGGAAGATGTGCAAAAGAATCTAGTCTAGAGAGTAAGAAGGATGAATCAGAAGGTACTCTGGTAACTTCTTTTCATGCTAGACAGGATGAAGACTTTTTGGTGATCGATAGTGGATGTTCAAATCATATTGTAGACACATAAAAATTTCCTAGACTTGCTAATACCATTTTTCTAATGTCATAAGTCATCTATTGATTGAATAATTTTAATTAATTCAATACTATCTCTTTGTTTCCCCTTTGATTAATTAAATAAATTTATTTATTTAATTATGTCACTAATATCTTTGTCTTCTATAATTAAATAAATTATATTTATTTAATTATTTATCATATTGCCACTATAATTAAATAGTTATTTTAATTATTTAATTATTCATTTATCCTCTTCTTCCACAATTAAATAAATTTTATTTTTTTAATTACTTATTAATTTGTCATCTTCTTCCTATTTTGAATTAAATCAAAAATCAACTTTCTTTCTAATTTTAAATAAAATCATTTATTTAAAATTCTCCACTTTCTACAACTTTATTTCTAACTATAAATAAAATCATTTATTTAAAATTACCCACTTTCTAATTTTCCTCCACATTTAAATAATTTTTGTCTTATTGATTTTCCTTCTAAATTTAAATAAAAGCATTTTATTTAAATTGGCAATTTCCCTCTTTCCAAGTAAATAATTTTAAAGTATTATTATTTACTGTCACATGACCTCACTTTTTGAATTAAATTAATTTTTAATTTAAAAATGACAACTCATCTCTTGAGGGAATTAATATTAAATTTCTATTTTAATTCCCCTCTTTCCTCTTTATCTCTCACTTGCATTCTTGACCATAGATTTGATTTTTCTAAAATCAAATATTATCTTTTCATTTCAAATTTCACTCTAATAAATTTCCCTAACCCTAATTGTGGATAGTCACATACTTTTATGGCCATTGATCTTAGGGCTTTTGTCAACTTCCAATCTTGGCCAGTCATCTAAAATTGACTTTTCTATAAAAAGGTAATTTTAGTCTCATTTTGGCATCTCTTATCTTCTTTATCAATTTCTTCTATCTTCCTTTCATCTCTTAATCTCTTATCTTTTTAATCTGTTGGATTTCTTACATTCTCTTGATTTTAGTAATTGTCTTGCCTTTGTCATTTAGCCATATAGTTTTGCACGTAGGATTTCATATTATCTTGCATAGATCCTTAAATCCTTCAACACTTGCTTAGGACTAGGCAATGGTTTAGATTGCTTATCAAAATCTGAGGGCAACCTTTTACATTTTAGCAAGCTAGAAGGTGTAATGAAGATCAATCATGGACGATGAAGACCTTGGGTGAGATCTCTCCATTTGTTCTTTATTTAATCTCTTTTGCACTTCATTATGTATTGTGGGTTATATGTGTTTGCATGTAATTTGCTAACATATCTTGCAGGAAAAATACCCTCAATTACATTGGTGAACCTGACTCCTTTATCAAACACATTTTTTGTAGGTTTCGTACGGCCTTTTTTTTGTCTTTTTTGTAGGTACAAGTGTACAGAATGATGCACTTACTTCTTCCTATGATGCAACCGCTTTGTCATGGACTGCATTTGTATTCTCAAGCGACGCAGGTGCTCTGTCGTGACGCATTTGACCTTTTGAGGACGCAACTGACAACTCGAGATGCATCTAACATAAACTAAGATGTAATCAACATATCGAGCCACATCTACAATACCGAATGACACATTCACTCTACTGCGACGCAATCAACTGGTAAAAAGGGTTTTTTTTTTCTTTTCTCGAATTTATGTTTCAAATACTTATTTCTAGATTACATATTTTGAGGTACTAATCTATGTGTGATAGTGTGTCTCAAGCTGGAATCTAACTCATTGTTTGTTTTTTCCATAATTTAATCAATCAAGCAACCAATCATGCATTTCACTCATGGGTTAAAATGAACACTCACACAATCTTTTTGGTTTCAAAAATGAACATTTGCATATCTCACACTACAAACGGTTAAAATGAACCCCTTTTTGATAACACTACAAATGGTTAAAATGAATGTGTCCATGATGTGTTTTGTGGTTTAGTAACAAAATATACAGTGTGTATGCAATTCTCTTGCACCTTGTATGATCTGGAGAAACAAAAACACTAACGAGTTGGTTACTCTATCACGCTTCCATATTTCAATTTGGGTTTAAAAAGAAAACCATGCGAGTGTGAGTGGAACATACTGCATGTGCTCTCTCTTTGTTTTTCAATAAAGATTGATCAAACTATGGATATGTTTTATCACTATTGTTTACCTTAGAAGTTGGGCCTTCTTTGGTGGGAAAAATTACTCACCTCAAAGTGACTCAAACCAGCAACGAATCTTTTTAGCCGAGCTAATCCCGACCGGTATATAAATGTGAATCCTAAGGGAAAGCCTAGGATTACGAGTGCGGATGTGTCATACAGACCAAGTAGTGCTCCCCAAAACCCTATTGATTATAACCTCTTCATGTTGTATTACCTCCTAAATGGACCTTAATCTTGTGCCCCATGTATGGCCACTCGAACGGGTGCCCGAATTAAAAACTTTGTATAGAGGCCAAAAACCTTTTCTATTCTTTGGTGCAGAAATGGTTGTTGCCAAGGGACCCACATCTTCACATATATTAGTAGAGATGATCAACCTGCCATGGGAGATTCATGAGGGTTGGAAGCTTGGTTGCCCTGAGAAGTGAGTGCACTATAAGCGGGAGCCCGTGGGGCCAAGCATCTGAATTCATCCACTAAGAATATGTGGTTGGAGTAAAATCCATGTGAGATCCAAAATAATACTATCCTTTCAGCCATAGGGTATGTGGTTATTTTTCAATTTCTTTCAACACCATGTGTTTGCCAAGTGTATTCAAACAACATGAACAAATGAACATCCTCTCCAAAATCTAAAACAACACTGCAAAACTAACACAAATTCTATGCAATCTATCTAAAATTTTGCCACAAAATCACTTCTTGTGACGCATCTACTATTCTGAACCACAATTTCTTGTTTTTGAGCCACAACTGCTCTATCAAGCTGGATTAGCTATCTTGAACGCCACAATTGACTGTCGTCTGACGCATTTGCTAGATCAAATGCCACAATCACCATTTTGAACCGCATTTTCCTATTTAAAAGTTGCATTTGATTATTATGTGATACATCTGCTCTATCATAATGCATTTGCTGCAATGTATTTTTCTGTGTCCTGCCATTTCATTCATTGTCAGAAATATGAGGCCCAACTTTTCCACACAAGATTCCAGACATCTTTCTATGTTGTTTCTATCCACAACCAGCCAAGAATTTCTCAACGTCCATCATCCTTGCATTGTAGGTTGCATTCTTAGGTTACCATAGGATTCTATTGCATTTCTCTAATTGCATTCTTAGGCTTTACCATCATTCTAGGTACTCATTTTGCAGATTTTAGGAGAATATTCCTTACCATTCTTTGTCAAACCTTTGTCTCAAAAATGCGTTGTCATTCGACCAAGTCAAAATGAAACTAATCCTTAGTCATTGTTCTCTTGTGAGACATTTATAACTCATAAGTCTAGTGTGGAAACCTCACCTTGTCACTTTGTCACTTTATCCTTCAAACAAGTCCTTTGACAATCCAAATTCAGACATCGACCGAACTTTGAATATTTAGTAAACCTTTCCTAAAAACCATTTGACATAGGACACTCAATTTACTCTTCATTATCACTTTGCATTGGAAAATCCTTTTAGTCCTCATTAACACTTTGCATTGTCACCATCCACCATCATGTCTTCAAGTCACTATGACATGCTTGCTAGTCAAATTGAATGCCAATTTATCAATAATGGTCAAACCCAACTAGCCATGGACTTCAAAAAACTATACCGCCAATATAAATGCAAATTTTCCACAACCCATAGTCAACCACCCACATGCCCTTCTTACCAAAAATTCTTAATTCCTTGTCCTTCATACATCTACCCTCCCTAGTAGGAGTCTCTGAACACCATTGGTCATACCCACCCTAACCTTGACAAGAGAAATCAACCATCCATCAATCTTAGTCCTTTGCCCATGCCATATCCTAGTCCTTCATCCTATCCTATTCCTTCATATATGTCCTATCCTAGTCCTTTATCCACATCCAATCCTAGTCCTTCATACACTAATCCTTTCCAAGTATCTAAATCCTATTCTAGTCATTTATCCACATCCAATCCTAGTCCATCACACACCAATCCATTCCAAGACACTCCATCTCAACATAAATTTACTCATGAAAGCACATCTATTCATGGTCTCCAAAGTCCCATCCCATTTCATAAACTTGAGGATACATGTCAAAAGCATGACACCATAACTCCCCCTTCATGTCCAGATCAAATTTGTCCATCCCATGACCCTATTTTCAAATCCATCCAAGAAGTCCTCCTAGACAATCATGGCATACAAAAGAAACCTATCCTTGGTCAAGAGTTCATTCACAACCATGGCATCCAAGACGAACCTATCCTTGATCTAAACCCCATTTCCAATCAAGTCATCCAAGACAACCCCATCTTTGACCAAGACACTACCATTGATCCAGAAGTCCAAAACGATCCACTCCTTGACCTCAATACCATTCATGATCAAATTCTTGAAGACGACCATATCGACACTTCCCTAAATGAGATACTTGCCTCCATGAGACACATAGAGGATATTCCTATAGAACAAGAGGCTACTATTCTAGACATATTTACAAATGATCAAGCTATAACTGAATTCAGTGGGCTCTATGGCAATGACCATGAAGTTATTTCGACATCAACTGGGAAGTGTTGACTAAATTATTAGAATACGACATGTTAGACAATCAAACCATAGATTTTAATCAGAAATCTATTCAACATGACAATAAAGCTATGCCATCTTATCAACTAGGGTCATCTACCTTTGTCAGAGCAGGCTTTCTTATAGATGAGATAATTCCAATTAAAAAAATTTGACTAAAGAATGATGGGCTAGCATCTTGCTTCCATAATAACAAGTATCCCATCGCAAACAGAATCTGTTAGAACATGCATTATCAAGGAAAAGGACTAGGCCTACATGAGAAAGGAATTTTGAACCAGTACAAGTTCAAGAAAATTACAGACATCAAGGTCTTGGCTACTGCTCATTTGGAGAATCTAATAATGTTAGTGGTCCCTCTTTGATATTGGGGGAAACTTTATTTAATACAAACATAAAAATGGGTGTCATAAGTTATCCTTGTCATAAGATTTTTGCCAACACCCCTCCCCCCCACACCCCAAACCGTCATTCCATCATGAATAAACCTTCCATTTGGAACCAACAAAAAGAAAACTATTCCCAATCCAAAGTTCAAAATCAAATTTCAAAGGCCATGAAATCACTCAAAAATACAAGTTGACAATTGAAGCTAAAGTGGATCCCATAAAAAAAGGATCAAGTCAAGAAAAGAATGAATCAAGTCAAGAAAATATGTCAAAAATCAATCAAAATTTGGAGCCACAGTACAAGAGGACTCCCACATATAATACATGTCCACCTCCTTCAAAATGGCCATCAAGAAAGACATATAAAAGTGTTGGTTCCAAACACTATCCCAATCTGAAATCAAATCTCCATCATCTATCACCCCAAATTTGGAAAATAAAAATTGCTACATTTGAACATCCTGACCATTCGTCTATTTCTACCATCATCTGTCATAATCCCACATCTTGCCTAAAGTCCAAACATCCCATGTCACAAATCCATCACATCTTGGAAACAACTCTCTATCATAAGGACTCTAATGGAATTATATCATGATGTGTGTATTCTAATAAGGCCAACTCTAGTATCAACAAGGATCACAATGACATCGATCAATTGTATGCAAGTGTTATCATCCTGACAAGGAAACTACTTCAAAAAGGTCACTAATGGCATGTCATGGCACTAGTCTCTACATCGGAACCATCAAAGGCTTCAACACAATCAATGGTCATCTAAAGCATCAAGGCTATCCGAAAAAATACAAAAATACAAAAAAAATCAAAAATCAAAAAATCATCACCTTGATGAAAACCTGGCAAACAAGCATCTTGGTGACACCAAAAAAATAAAAAAATGGCAAAAATAGTAAAAAGAAAATTTTCATCCAATAGTGAAAACCATTCTTATGGCACTTTGGATAAGTACCATGATGAAAACTTGGCAAACAAGCATCATGTGTAGAATAAATCATCTATGTGGACCATTACACTTGGGGGCAAGTCGTCTCATCTCCCATGCCCTTCACATGACATTTCCTATGACATTTCCATCTATCCATCTAATCCCTATCATTCCCACCCATTTTCACACCTAATTTGATCTTGACAAGCACTACTGTACAAACACAAATTAGGTTTTGGGAAAATTTTGACATGTCTATCCTTTGGTCACAAACTATCATGCCATTACATCCATAGCCTCCTTTTCACTATGCGACATCATCCTTGGAGACCATATGATAATTCTCGTAGTCCAAGCCATCCATGTCTCCTATCTTTTACCAAATCCATCTATTATCCTTTTATACCTATCACCCATCTTGGTTTCCCTTGTCAATGGTCTAAAGATCCCTCGTCATCCCATCTAGTCCTCACCAAGTCATTCCAAATGCAACAATATGGCAACCTAGCACATTATCCAAAACATTCCTTGGCTTTGTCCTTGGCCCTGCTGAAGAATTTTATCCTCTTCTCATATCATTTTCATCCTCATGTTGTTTCGAGATGTGTCCTTCCCACGATAAACAGCGTTGTCATTGTCATAATCACATGTCAATTGATATTCAGCTTGACTAGTGGCAAAATCATGGTTGTCCTTGGATTCATGTGTGTCGGCATCATTCACATGCATTTGTCACAATCCTCATAAAACATCAAAAAGTCATAAAAATCATAAAAAGTCCTAAAAAAAGTCATAAAAATCCTAAAATGTCCTTAAAAAAGTCCTTAAAATTGCAAAAAGTCTTGAAAAAAGTCCTAAAAATCTGAAAAAGTTCTAAAAAAGACCTAAAAATTGAAAAATGTCTTGGAGAAAACCCAAAAAACATCCAAATAACACTCAAAAATCTCAAAACAAAGTCAAGTTTGTCATGTCATTTGTGATAGTCATGTCAGTCAATCCATGTCATTGTCGAACTACATCACCTCTGCACATTTGCTATGTAGGCAAGGTCATCATTTGATGTACCCCCGAGGCCGCATTAGGTCAGTCCTTTAGGGTTTTTCATGTCAGTCAAATAAGTCGGGCATTGTCATCAAACTCACAAACAGTCGTCGAAACATTGGACAAGTCATGCATCAACAAGACAATCAAGCCAACACTGTCATCAAATCAAATCAAACAAATTGTCAAAACAATCAAATAGTCAAACCGGTCAAACTTGTGTCTTATACAAGATGTGTCCTTCCTAAAACTAGAAATTTTCATTTAGTCAAACAATCATCATTTGCCTTATACAGGATGTGTCTTTCCTGGAACTAGGCCTCGTCAATTGCATAATCTTCAAACAAATCAAATTTTGGCAAATACTCTTATTGGTTGTTGACATTGTGACCTATTTTATCTTATCTTTCTTTTGGCTTTGTCTTTGAGTCACGTTACTAGTTCCTCGAGGATGTCCCATGAAGGATTTAGAGGAGCAATGATGTCTCATGACTCTTTTATTTGACTGCTATTTGTGGATTGTCTTGGAAAAAAGACTGGGGCAACTTGGCTTTTAATATGAGCTAGGACGTTCCTTGTTTGTGACTATCTATTTTGCAAGTGGATGACCTTGCACACCTTGGTCTGTGTCATACCATGGTATTTTTTTTCTATTTGTGTAAAAAAAAATTACTGCCCAATGATGATTCAAGCAACACCTATAAGTACTTTGGCAAATATTGAAGGATTCTTTTTCATACTAACATGCATTTCCTTCTCCATACTAACATCCATGTCTTCCACACTAAAATTTCTTCTATTCCTTCATCCTCTAGTCCTTTTTCAAGAGAACACTCGTGCTCTTTGAACCCTGCTATCCTCTCAAGGGAGCATATCGCTACCGCCTTGTCATTTTTCATCATCCTTTTTTTCATTGGGACATATCTTGAACTTAATTTTCTTTGTCACAATGCGATAAACTGCATTAAGACAAAGAGGGGCAAAATGTAGACACATAAAAATGTCCTAGACTTGCTAATACCATTTTTCTAATGTCATAAGTCTTCTATTGATTTAATAATTTTATTTATTTAAATAATTCATTACTATCTCTTTGTTTCCCCTTTGATTAATTAAATAAATTTATTTATTTAATTACGTCACTAATATCCTTGTCTTCTATAATTAAATAAATTATATTTATTTAATTATTTATCATATTACCACTATAATTAAATAGTTATTTTAATTATTTAATTATTCATTTATCCTCTTCTTCCACAATTAAATAGATTTTATTTATTTAATTACTTATTAATTTTTCATCTTCTTCATATTTTGAATTAAATCAAAAATCAACTTTCTTTCTAATTTTAAATAAAATCATTTATTTAAAATTATCAACTTTCTACAACTTTATTTCTAGCTTTAAATAAATCATTTATTTAAAATTACCCACTTTCTAATTTTCCTCCATAATTAAATAATTTTAATTATTTAATTGTCTTATTGATTTTCCTTCTAAATTTAAATAAAAGCATTTTATTTAAATTGGCAATTTCCCTCTTTTCAAGTAAATAATTTTAAATTATTATTATTTACTATCACATGACCCCACTTTTTGAATTAAGTTGATTTTTAATTTAAAAATGGCAACTCATCTCTTGAGGGAATTAATATTAAATTTCTATTTTAATTCTCCTCTTTCCTCTTTTTTTGTCACTTGCATTCTTGTCCATAGATTTGATTTTTCTAAAATCAAATATTATCTTTTCATTTCAAATTTCACTCTAATATTGCCCTAACCCTAATTGTGGGTTGTCACATTCTTTCCATTGATCTTAGGGATTTTGTCAACTTCCAATCTTGGTCAGTCATCTAAAAGTGACTTTTCTATAAAAAGGCAATTTTAGTCTCATTTTGGCATCTCTTATTTTTTTTATCAATTTCTTCTATCTTCTTTTCATCTCTTAATCTCTTATCTTTTTAATCTCTTGAATTTCTTGCATTCTCTTGAGTTTAGCAATTGTCTTGCCTTTGTCATTTAGCCATATAGTTTTGCATGTAGGATTTCATATTCTCTTGCATAGATCCTTAAATCCTTCAACACTTGCTTAGGACTAGGCTATAGTTTAGATTGCTTATCAAAAGTTGAGGGAAACCTTTTACATTTCAACAAGCTAGAAGGTGCAATGGAGATTAGTCATGGAGGATGAAGAGCTTGGGTGAGATCTCTCCTTTTGTTCTTTATTTAATCTCTTTTACACTTCATTACGTATTGTGGGTTATATGTGTTTGCATGTAATTTGCTAACATATCTTGCAGGAAAAATACCCTCAAATACACATATGACTAGAGATAAGAGTAAGTTTACTAAACTTGAGAATTATGATGGAAGAATAGCTATGTTTGGGGATGATTCTGGTGCTAACATTGTTGGAAAAGGAACAATTATCTTTGATAGAAAACATAATATTGATGATGTTTATTATGTAAAGGATTTAAGGAATAATCTCTTTAAGTGTTGGACAAATATGAAGCAAAGTTTTTAAGTTTGTGTTTCAAGATAACATGTGTGAGATCAGGAAAGGATCTGGAACTATGGTTGCAGCTGGAAGAAGAACTGATGGAAACATCTATCAACTTAAAGGTGGAGATGGTTAGTGTTTTGTTTCTCAGATTAATGAGAGTTGGCTTTGGCACTGGAGGATGGGACATGTGAATTTTGACAATCTGGTTAGGATAAGTTATAGGGAAGTTGTCAAAGATCTGCCTAGAATCATAAAGCCTTCAAACAGAAGTTGTTAGATAGGAAAAGAGACAAGAAACAATTTTAAAGAAAAGGATCAATCATCTATTGGAATGCTAGAGTTAATCCATATAGACCTATGTAGTCCTACAAGAATAGGAAGCCTAAGTGGTAACAAGTACTTTATGCTCTTGATTGATGATTACTCTAGAATGACATGGGTTACATTTCTTAGAGAAAAGGCTCAAGCTCTTGATAGATTCAAAGTGTTTTAAGGCAAGAGTAGAAAATGAGGCAAATCTAAAAATCAAATTCTTAAGGTCTGATAGAGGTGGAGAATTTACATTTGGTGAGTTCAATGCTTTATGTGAAGAACATGGTATAAAAATACATTATTCTGCTCCTATAACCCCTCAACAGAATAGAGTTGTGGAAAGAAATAACTGGACTGTTCAAGAGGCTGCCAAAACTATGATGAAAGAAGCCAATGTTCTTCATGTGTGTTGGAGAGAAGCAATTTACATTGTTGTTTACATCCTTAACAAAGTTCAAATCAGAAGTAATAGTACTAAGACCTCTTATAAGTTATGGATTGGTAAGAATCCTACTATAAAATACTTTAAGGTATTTGGAAGTAGATGTTATATTAGAAGAGATGAATAAAATATTGGAAATTTTGATGCTAGATGTGATGAAGGAATTTTCCTTGGATATTCAAATAAGAGCAAGGTGCATAGATGTTTTAATAAGAGACTAAGGAAAATAATTGAAAGTACTAATGTAAAGTTAGATGAAGCTATGTATAGACCAGTGGAACTAACTGAAGTTGAACCTGATAATCCAATCTGTATACAAATACAAGAAGAAGAAAAGGAAGAGAAAGAAGGAAGTGATGAGTAGGAAGAAACATCAGAATTTGCACCTAAGACTCCTAAATGTGTTCAGAAAAATCATCCGGAGGAATAGATAATTGGAGACAAAAGTGAAGGAGTGAGGAAAAGAAGCAAAGTGGTTGAGGTAAATTTGAGTCTACTTTCTAAGGTAGAACCTAAGACTCTAAATGAAGCATGTGATGATGAAAGTTGGGTTAGAGCAATGAAAGAGGGACCATATTAGATAGAGAAGAATGGGACATGGGAACTAGTCCCTAGACCTGCAAACAAGAATGTAATTGGTTCTAAATGGGTATTCAGAAATAAGTTGAATGAATATGGTGAAGTGGTAAGGAATAAAGCAAGACTTGTATGTAAAGGATATTCACAGGTTGAAGGAATAGATTTTGAAGAGAATTTTGCACCTATAGCAAGAATGGAATATGTAAGTGTTGAACAAGTGAATAAGCACAAAAACACTTCTTAATATGACATTATATCAACGATTAAACAAATTGAATCAATTTAACAAAGTAATCAAATGAAAGCATCCTATTTCTCTCTATCTCCAAAGATTTATTAAATCTAAATTGCTCTCAGATTGTGTAAGCAAATAAGACAGTTAAAATGACTATCTAAAGAATGAGATGATGATAATGTAATGCTAAATGATAAATCAATTAAACTAGCATGATATTGATGTGAAACAGATAATTGTAGCTACAAGAGGTAGCCATGGTTGAAGCTTGATTGTTGGATATGCTTGATGTGTGAATGCTTGATGCTTGATGTTTGAATTCCTACAGAGTAAGAGTGCAAAAGCTTGATTATCTAGATCCTTTTCTTGGTTGAATGAGGCTGTATTTATAGTTTTTCTGGCTGAAGAAATGCACAGGGAAAGCTTTACGAGGCTTGGATTCAATCTGGAGAATTGAATGGTGAGAGATTGAGGAGATTGAGAGAAAGATGGAGATTGTCTCTACCCATGAAAACACCAAGCAAGAGAAGAGGAAGAATTGATGGAGGAGGATTGAGAGATCAAATTCCAAATTTGTCTCCAATTTGTCTCCAAAATTTCCTGTGAAGTTTCAATCAATTAATTTAGACATGATTTTTACATAAATTAGACATAGGATATCTAATTCATTTTTGAGGAAATGTAGATTGGAATATTCCTTATGCTCTAATTCAAATATTTTGATTTATTTAAATTAGTAAAAGAAAGATAAATAATTTAATAAAACGAACTATAGGATAGTGTTTTATTAAATTAGACAGAAGAATACGGCAATTAATTAATAAAGTGTTTTTGTCTTTATTTAATTAATTTAAGATGGATGTGATAGATTGAAATAGGGAAATGATAATTAAATTGAACAAAGTATTTAATTTTGATTATTTAATTAAGATGAATATTAAATGTGAACTATATAAATAAATATTTCTATTTATTCAATAGTAGAGGAAATTAGGATAATTAATCAAATAATTTGTATTTAATTAATCGGATGCTCCAGACCAATTTTAGGTGTGTACATTTTGCCCCTCTTCGAAGTGATGTGTTTACACGTTGCTTCGAAGAAAATTTTGTTGCTACTGTCAGGATCGATGATAAAAAAATAATTTCGTATGCCCCAGACATGCCCCAGATTTTGATTCTCAGATGATTTGATGACAATATGCCCCCTCAGGAGATAAATTAATGATGTCATGATTTTTAGAATTATTAAAAAAATTGATGATTTTTCGATGTTTTGATGATGTTTCAATAATAAAATAATTTATCTCCCAACAAATGATGAAGAAAAAACCCCTTAGATGAGTTATAATTAATTTCATGGATAAAATTAATCAAACTGTAATAAAATCCACCAAAAATACCTTTTCAAAACTTATAAATAGTGCTAAAAGGTCATTTTCAAAGTCATATTTGCTTTTTGAGTTCAAAAATCCTAGTGATAAAGAATTTTTTGCCAGCTAGAGCGAGATGCCTATCCCCTACCACACTCACTAATTCAAATGCGTTCGACATCACCGACGGTTGCCTACGTATGGACCTCTGGTATGTACCCCTTGACCTCGTCATAATTCGTGCATTTTTGTATTTTTATGCTTTTTAGCCTCTAGGCGTGTCTAGGTCAGTTTTAACGCTTTGAAGCCGCGTTGTAGTGCTTACACTCTGATGTAGCGCTTCTAGTAGGTATTTTAGCGCTTTGAGTTTTAGCACTTGCATTTAAAATTCTAGCGCTTCCAGTATGTAAAGTAGCACTTTCAATGATTTAGCGCTTAGGAGCCAAGAATTAGTGCTTTGAAGCCGGATTTTAGCGCTTTGAGTCGGTGAATTAGCACTTTCAGGGTCTGTTCTAGCGCTTCTGGTAAAGCGGTGCTTCGGTGACCTGTTATAGCTCTTAGATGCGAAAGAGTAGCGCTTCAGGATTTTTAGCGCTTCGAAAGCTTGTTTTAGCGATTCTGGTTGTTGAAATAGTGCTTTCAAGGTTTTAGCGCTTTGGGTCCCTGATTTAGCGCTTTTGGGATTTAGCGCTTAGGAAGCCAGTTTTAGCACTTCCATGTCAGAATTGAAGATTTGAATTAGTAAACCTTGATTTCATCAATTCCAATCATGTCCATTCTTCAGATTGGTATGATTGAAAATCCACATTCTTGATGTTGGATTTCATGATTTAAATAAGACTAACTCTCATGATAGGTGAGAAGAAATCCTATTGATTGATGATCCTCATGATAGGTGAGGAAATGATTCAATATCTGATAAATCTCATGATAGGCAAGATCTAGATAATGTTTTGATGAACCTCATGATAGGTGAGGTTTGTTGATGATCGCCCATGAATTTTGATTGAAAATTCATACCAAAGCATTTGGAATAGACTTGATAGTAAAATGACTTGTGATTTCTTGACATAGTTCATTGATTGTAAATTTGTTTTTGTTTTGATTATAGGAGGATCTGGGTACTCTCTAGATGTGAGAGAGATTTCCTCAGACTACAGACTTGATACCTCATCTGACACCAGATGAGCTTCAGGTGATAGGCCATTGTGGCCTTACGAGTTTTCTTGATATGCCCCAGATTAGGATTAATCGGGGTTTGTTGACCGCGTTGGCTGAGAGGTGGCATAGTGACCACAACACCTTTCATCTACCCACCGGCGAGATGACAGTCACACCAGAGGATGTGTGGCATATATTGCGCATTCCATTCATGGGGGAGATTGTTACATATGATTCTCATGGGACCAGCAGCAGAGATGCTCTCCATAGAGTATTTCATGATCAGGACATAGCGGGTCCTAGCATTCGATGGCGGAGGATTGCAGATTCATATGCGACACTACCAGCGGTGTTAGATGGATTCATTGGAGGTTTCCTTTGCCCTGATCGCAGGTCAAAGGGATTCCTCGTTGGCTGGGGTAGGACTCTAGAGTGCATGATGGTACATGGTACCAGATATGCATGGGGGATGTGCATGTTAGTGCATCTTTATCATGATCTGTACTCAGTTGTATACCTAGATGCACGTAGTTTATCAGCAGGGATGACCTTGCTACAAGTGTGGGCTTGGAAGAATTTCGTTATTTTTCGGTTGTTTCTAGTTGCAGACAGACCAGCTAGAAAATCATACGTTTTTTGATATAGTGGTCAATTCACACAGGCCCGGATGGGCAAGTTAGAGCATTGGAGACGGGTGTTCGATGACACTGAAACAATTATTTGGTGTCCATACCTTGACTGCGAGGAGTGGGATGAGGATGGTGTAGTGTTGGGGTTCTTATGTGATTCTATGTACCTCATCGATCAGACTCCATTCGTATTAGAGAGATTCTTGCTTCGTTGGATATATAGACAGTATGGCATTGTTCAGTGCATGCCATAGGGAGTAGCCCATTATCCACGACGATGGATGGATATTCCTGATTGGGGTCCTACACTGTCCTATGATGTTCATGTAGAGGGGTACAAAGCATTACAGCCATCTCCCTGGGACATGCGGAGAGATATCTTTGAGGCAGCAGTGACAGAGGAGTACACAGCCTTCTTGGTCTTGGTCCCCCGTCCTCGTATTACTATTCCCGATGAGCTAGCACCTTTACCTGTTGAGGGAGATGTAGTCGAGGGTTCTGCAGACAGTGGGGGTGGAGAGGATTCTTCATCCATACGTAGCTCAAAGAGCAGCGGGAGCTCTGACAACAGTAGTGATGATAGTGACGGCGACAGTGGAGGAGACAGAGGGTAGGGCTAGGCATCATCAGTGCACCTTCTTCTAGTAGGCCTCACAAGAGGCAAGTAGTGACAGTGCCGATAGTTGGGCAGCAGAGACAAATAGTTGCCCTTCAAGCACAGGTCTAGACTTTATAGGGGTAGTTGGTATAGGCTCAGGGTATGCTTGTGCAGACTCAGACACAGATATAGGCCCAGGCACAGGCTCATGCACAGGCCTTAGCACAGGTACAAGGGAAGTTAGCCGCCATGCAGACATAGGTTGATACCCTGAAAGCTGAGCGAGACAGTGCTCAGCAGATTGCCGAGAGGGCATAAGAGACAGTGGATACTCTCCAGAGATTGGCTGATGGCACCTCCATAGGTGATTATATGAGAGAGGTTTTGCGGGTTGGTCGAGAGGCAGAGTTCTACCGAGGCCGATATCATGATGCAGTGCTTTTCGAGCGTCAATTCAGTTATGCCCCATCGAGATCTAGGCAGACTCATACATGGACAGTCAGTGAGGGGGTGACACAGCCTCCATGCAGAGATTCCAGAGATCCGGGTCCTTCTGAGGGTGGTGGTGGTACAGGTCCCATTAGGCCTACTCAGTCTGGCAATAGCAAGTCATAGATGCCCTTGTTATCCTATATGGTGTATATTATGATTGTAGCTCATTGTTGATCATGTATTTTGTAGACCAGACTTCATTGTATACTTGACATTTGTGATATATATATATATATATGAGATGCAGTTGATGTGATATGACGATGGATTTATGATTTCTATGTGATGGATTCTTGTATTATATGATTTTGTGATGATGTAAATCTAAATGTGATGATGCATATGAATGATTTTATTTGAATCCAATGATGCAACGATAAATGCACGTGTAGAATATGATATATGGATAAATGATGTGATGTGATAATATGTTGGATGGTTGGATAAAAGCTTTTTATTTTATGAAATGATCTTATGATGAATGATCTTTGATGGGTGTAATAATAAGAATGACATTATTTCATTGTTTAAATGTATGGATGATAAATGATGTATGCATATGATGTTGGTAGATGATATTAAATGATGCAATGATGACTTTTACATGTTTTTGATGATTTTTGCATTTTATGTCAAGTATACTCAATCTTATTTATAGATTAGATAATCATTGATTGGAATCCTTTATGCAACAAATACTTTGCAAGTAATGAATGATGATGAATGCAATCTAATTTAATTATGCAATGATATGCAAAACAGATGCTATTTTAACAAAAAGAAATTGTGCTTGGTATCATCATAGAACTTTTTTAAATGTTGAAAGTGAATACAAGCGTCAATGGTATGTGTTAGACCAATGACGACCTAAGTATTAATTTCATGATTGTTTATATTACAATCGAACACAAGCATCGAGGTATAATTGAACCGAGATGACCTGAGCATTTATTACATAAAATAGGCAGAGATAATCATTTGAGTGTGTGAATTCTGAATGTCATTTGTGATACATTTGCATAGCACATCCCTCGACAATTCACACATTTATATGAATATCATAGAAACAACAGACAAGAAAAATATCATTCTTTTTCCTTGTTCCTCTAGTTCAAAACATCATCGAGTTACTCTAAAGAAATGATAATCAAAAAGTACAATATATCCATTGTTTACTTAGAGTGTTTCCTTCATTATTCAGATTTTTAGATCATCCATCCTGATTTTGACATGTTTTTGGATTTTCAAGATTTTGACTAAAGACCTAACCTACTAACCTATCTTAGGGGCCTCGGGGGCTGATTTAATATTAGCCTTGCCTATGTTACACACGCAGAGACCACATAGTTTGACTGACACATACCTATGTTTTTGGATTTTGCCTTTTTAGATTTTCCTTTTTGACATGTTTGTGGATTTTCGATATGATATGGATGGTTGACTCTCTTTTGATAATGATTGATATTGCGCTTTGATTTTGTTTTCGATTTTCTACCATACTATCGTGTTCCCAGATTGGTGAAATTGATACATTTGTATTGCCCCTAATGATATCCAGATGTTGCCCCCAAGCTATGGAGTGATATGTTGACCATGTGAAAATGATTTTGATATGGATGTAAAGACGGCTAGACGAATGATAGGATATGAAATGATACTGACTGGAAAACTAATGATCCTGATATATATCCAAATAGATGGGAAAGCTAATCTTAAAATCACATACGACACCTGTTTCCAGGTTTTCACCACATGCTTTGATTACACCCATTGTGTTTTTGTATTTTTCTCATTTTTTCATTTTTCATTCTTTTCTTTTTTTGTGTTTTCTTTTTTTTTTTTTTTTTTTCATGTTTTCCAAGATGCTTGTTTACCAAGTTTTCACCCAGGAAACAAATTTTCAGTAGTTTTCCCCATGCACTAGGAGATTTTAAGCATAGAATTTTATGAGATGAATACTCTTGATAGGTTCATCAAATAGATCCCCTTCTGACGTTGATAGTTGATATGCTCCTAATCCATACACTGATATGATGACAAATGGACCAAGCCAGTTAGGCTCAAATTTTCCTTTCTTTATTTTGTCTTGCTGATTCCTAGGGTTTTCTTTTAATACTAAGTCACCAACCTAAAAGACCCATGGTTTTACCCTAAGATTGTAACTTCTTGACATCCTCTGTTGATAAGTTGTTAGATGATTAACAGCTTGTTGACGATGCTCATCCAGCAATTCCAGTTTCTGAAGTCTAGATACCCTGTAGTTTTCATTTGAAATGATACCTCTGAGTGATACACGAAGGGATGTAATTTCAACTTCAATGGGCAATATGGCTTCTGATCCATATACCAAAGCAAATGGTGTAGCTCCCGTTGGTGTTCTAATGCTTGTTCTATAGGCCCATAGTGCAAGATTTAGTTGAACATGCCAATCACGTCCAACATCGTTAATCGTCTTTTTGAGAATTTTGAGTATGGTCTTATTTGAGGCTTTTGCTTGGCCATTCTCTTGTGGATAGTATGGTGTCAAAAATCAATGTTGAATATGAAATTTATCGCAGAGCTCCTTGACATCTTGATTTTTGAATGGTCGTCCATTATTAGTGATAATGGATTGAGGAATTCCATATCAACATATGATGTAATTCAAGATGAAAGAGGAAATCTACTTCCCAGTGATTGTAGTAAGAGGTACTTATTCAATCCACTTTGTGAAATATTTGGTAGCTGTGATAATGAACTTGTGTCCATTAGATGAAGATGGATTGATTTTCCCTACTAGATCAAAACCCCATTGACAAAAAGGCCATGTTGATGTGAAGGGATGCAGTTCTTGTGTTGGTACATGAATCAACTTACTGTGAACCTAACATTTTTGACATTTCTTGACAAATTGATATGATTCTTTCTCCATGCACGGCCAATAATATCCCAAATGGAGGAGTTTCTTAGCTAGATTTATTCCACTCAAGTGAGTACCACAAATACCTTCATGAACTTCTCGTAGGGCCATTTCAGATTCATTGTGTTCTAGACATCGGAGTAGGGTACCATCAAGACCTCGACGATAAAGGACATCTGTGATTAATGTATGTTGAGCAGATTGGTGGATAAAGTTCCGTTTTTGGTTCCTGGAAAGATACGAAGGAAGAATATCATCTTTCAGCAAAGCATAATTTTTTTCGTAGATGGATGGTTTAGTGGTTTCTAGATGGCATATGGTAGCGGATTTTGATTGATAATGGGAAGGACAGGATACTTGTTCTACCATAAACTCATAACAAACACACTTCTCAGGCAATTGTAGTAATGAACCAATTGTAGCCATAGCGTCTGTAGCTTTATTCTCTACTCTTGGAATCTGATCAAACTTGATATTGACAAAGGACTATTTTAGATTATCTATCTGCTATTTGTAGGGCATCAATTTTTCATCCTTTGTTTGATATTCATCATTTACTTGCTAAATAACCAATTGAGAGTCCCCATATATGTAAATCTATGATTTTCCAGTGAATTGCTATTTTGACCCCAATAATCAATGCCTCATACTCCGCCACATTGTTTGTACACTGAAACATGAGTCTATATGATTTTGGAATTGTGTGTCCTTGGGGGGAGATGAACAAGATCGCTACTTTTTATCCTCGTTGTGTATATGATCCATCAAAATATAGTATCCATTGTTGGGGCATTGCTATCATAATGTCTGCATCTAGAAATTCCATTGTCATTGGGTGATCATCTGGTAGAGGAGCTTTAGCTAGCTGTTAAACAATTGCTTGTCCCTTGATTGCCTTTCTTTCGACATATTGAATGTCGAATTCACTTAGGAGCATAACCCATTTCGCTAGTCTACCTGTTAAGGCAGCTTTACTTAATAGATACTTCAAAGGGTCAATCTTCGCAATTAACCTGATTGTATGAGCCAGCATGTAGTGTCTCAACTATTGAGTAGCAAAAACCACTGTTAAACAAGACTTTTCTATGAATGTATAGTTTATTTCATAGCCATTTAAAGTTCTACTGATGTAGTAGATGGCGCGCTATTTCCCTTCATTATCCTCTTGTGCTAAAAGTGCCCCCAATGAGATATTTGTTGTAGC
>VCHN02004877.1:0-10874 GCA_007115665.2 Sequoiadendron giganteum
AAAATGGCAAAGTGGCAGAGATCTCCAGTTTCGCCCAACCCAGAAGATGGATCGTTTGGCTAAACAAAAATGTCCAAAGAGGTCAGAACTCCGCCTAGAAAGTTGAAATTTGGCAGATGAGCTATTGAGCACATTTTGGCTAGGCGGACAATTTGAAAAGAGATATTTTTGCCTCTGACGAACGAACTTAGCCATGTATCAAGGTTAAACGGGTTGGAATTTAATATTTTAATATTTTAATATTTTTAATTATTTCCCTGACACTTAGGGAATTTTAATTAAAAAAAAAAAATTCAAAAACCGAAGATTATTTGGAAGATTAAACTATTTTGCCTTAGATAAATTTAACTTTGCCATGATTCGAAGATTTAAAATACGTTGGAAAATTAATTTTAAACAATTAATTTAATATCTTTTCCAACACTTAGGCAATTTTTGAGAAAATTCGAAAATCTCAAGCAGAGATGGCACAGATGTGAAAATTGGAAACTTGCCTTGATAACTGAAAGTGAAATTAGAAGTTTGCCAATCTGAGAAGAAAACGTTTCTAAAAATTGGAAGAAAATCAGACAAAAGAAAACAATGCCTTGAAGAAAATCGAACTTCTCAACCATAAAATGAGTTTCAGCAACTCATTTCTTCACAATTCCGGCTGAGAAGTAGCTATCTCTCTCGAATCTTCAGGAAATCATTCGCAGAGGAGAAATTTATAAGAATAACACTGTTGTGAGAATCGAGGTAGCATTTTCTTGTTGACAGGTGTGATTTTTTGAGAGAAGTAATTTATTTCTTTGCTGAAATCATACTTTCAGCATATTGGCGCACCTCTTCTGGCAGATTTTTGAATTTTAAAATTCATTCGCAGCCAGAACACGATCTTTGAGGTTTGGAAGTTAATCGACAATGTGTTTGCACTGTGTTTCTATCTTCTACTTCGTTTCCGGCACGAATTTCATTCATTGATAGGCGAATTTAATTACTTTCAGCTTGCTTTTTTACAGAAATTTTAATTCAATAGGCTGAAAGTGCGATTTTTGTCCAAGCTACACCCCGGAACAAGTTAATTTTAAATGATCTTGTATTAATGTTAAGAATTTTGTGCTTGCAGGTTCACGATCGATCAAAGGGAAACATCCTGGCAGGCACAAATGAAGTTTGCAAGAAAAGGATCTCAGCCGGAAACCAGAATAAAGTCAAAGTGGAAAGATGTCTCAGACACTGACCTTGGCCACATTGACCTTGAAGAATTTAAGAAGAGAATATATGGGCATAATGGACCTTTGCCAACGCCTGCCGCTAGAAGGATGATGAGAAACGGCATATTTCAAGCTGCCGGATTCCCACCTGCACTTGGCTGTGCTGAACTTATGGTGGAGTGTGCACTTCACTATGATGCTGAGTTGAGGCGGATTGTGGCACCCGATGGGAGAGTGTTGGCACATCTGACAGAGTTGGCCATTCAGGAGGCCTTCGGCATTCCGGCATATCCTAAAACTGTCTACAAGACCAAGGAAGATGCTCAGAAGTTATATGATGAAAGCCCTGGCCTTTGTGCCGCCAACATTGACAAGTTGTGGCTGGATAAGCCTAGGCCGTCGGTCAAGAAGATGCCCAAGAAGTTGCTGCGCACGGACTTCAAGGAAGACTATGGAGATATTATTATCTTGCTGAACAGAGTGGCAGGCAATCCCTCAGGAGCACCCTTCGAGTCGTGGATGTATTACTTCATTGAGGACCTCACAGAAGGTGTCAAGATGTTCAACTGGGCGAGAATGATAAGCAATAATCTTCACCACCAGCTTATCAACCTAGAAAAGACCAAAACGTTTTATATGAGTTCTTATGTCATCTATATGTTGGCTAGAACTTACAAGTATGCAGGCTTGATATGCAAGGGCACGGTCGGCGGTGGGTCAAATGAGCTGAAGGCATATGACTGCTATCCACAATTGCAGTTGAAGGAAAAGGCGCACTTCCGACGGGCTCATGACGCTTTCCTCATGTATATCACCAGAATACTTCAGGGAGGGACGCATCAACGGCTGACTCCTGAGGCCAAGAAGCTGATTGGTAAATATGGGTCATGGTTTATCCAGTATCCCCGATTTACGTACATCAGAATCCAGGGATTCACCGGGAGCCCGTACCGTCTGCCCATCTTCCCCACAAATAAGATGGTCCTGCTCGAAGTGCTGAGGCAGTTAGAAGAGTTCCAAGGTCTTCAAAGGGTGAAGCAAAAGGCGGCAGTAACTTTTCCCTTCTTTATAGGGAACATGCTGGAGTCTTGCCCATCATCACAGGCAGCTGATAGTGCCAGAATCGAGATACAGCATTACCCTTTTTCCCCATATCCGGCCAGGAATCACTACGACCCTCATCACCACATCAAGATGGTGGATGGAAGGAGATACAAGCATAGGGTCGAACTGGAGGACTTTTGGGCAAATGTTGCAGATGAATTTGAGGTCAGACGGAAGATGTGGTCCAGATTGCCGCTCAGCTTGATCAGAGCAACATAATTTTGTCACGTGCCAGATTAGTTAGAGGAGGACGAAAATCAGACACAGCCACGCTTCGATGAGAGTTCGGCTTTGCCCACTGTCCGGTGGTCAGAAGCAAAGCATGCTGACTTGAACATCTTGATGAGGCCTGTCGTCAAGTTCACTCAGTGGTGGGTTGATCAACGAGTTCAAGAATTAAGGTGCCAAAAGATAACCCTGACCTATGACATGCTAAGCGAGGCAGAGTCTTATTCTTCCAACGCGGGAGCATCCCAGGACATACAAGTGATGGAGACCACCACTTCTAGGAAGAGGAAAGAAATAGCTGCAGGAAAGGAATCAGTCCAGAAGCAGGCCAGGATAAAACCTTCTCAATCGGCCGCCTCTAGGAATATTGAGGAGATATTAGCTACTGCCGATGCTTCACTGGCAGACATGAGGGATCCTTCTCCGGTTCCTGAAGACAACACAGAGCCTCAGCCAGATGACGATGCGCCGCCTTCTCCCACGGGCACCGAAATATTGGAGTCAGATGACGACGATGTGGGCGCCCAAGATGAGGATTTCCAGGAAGGGATGATTTCAGCCCTTAGGGGAATTGTGGATGTTCCTGACAAAGAAGGCGTGCCGGAGGAAGACGGTGTTGAGCAGCTTACGATCCCGGATTGGCTGAAGGAAAGGCTAAAGGTACAAGTGCCGGCAGATGAACTAGAAGAAAATGATACGGCAGACTTTTTGGCTAGACTGTCTCAAACCGTGGCTAAAAAGCCGGCGAAGAAATTCTCCAACATACAAAGAGACGAGGCCGGCAATAGGACAGTACAGATTGCCGTGCCTACAGCGGACAAGCCGCAGGAGGATATGGCTCCGCAGGATTACACCATCACAACCATTGACTTGGGTCCAACCACTAAGGGCCAAGAAATGGAAGATTTGGATAATTTTGTGTCTGCCATCAAATCAAGGTTGGCGAAGGAGGTAGCCAAAAGAAAGGAGTGCCAATTGGAAATTGAGCGCTTAAGAGAGTACACCCAGCACTTGATCAAGCCACTTGATCAGGATATTACGGCGGCTCCTCTACTTCCCAACTCTTCACAAGAGGCCGTTAAAGAGATAGAAGAAAACAGGCTCACGGTTCAGAAGGCCAAAGAATGGATAGCAGCCAAGGGGATTGAAGCTAAGACATTCATAGAAAGATTAACTTTGGTTTATGGTCAGGCCACTGCCTTACTTTCTAGGCTAGCCTCCTTGGCAGAAGTATGGGACAGCCTTCCGGACACGCAGGATAGGATAATCCCTTGCCTTGGGATTCTGAAAGGAGTTCCTAAGCAAGAATTGATAGAGGGAGGCGTCATCGCAGCGGGAGCAGCCTATGACTTCCACACTTGGTATTGGGCCTTGACAGCACGAGGTGAAGTCTTGGAGAGGGTAAAGGTTGACGGCATCAGATTGGAGGAACAGGTCAAGGAAGTTCAGGCCAAAATCCTCAACATAATTGCCGATATCCTGGATAAAGAGGCTCTGCGAGAGAATGACCTGCAATTGGAAGTTTTGAAGGAAAGTGTCCAGGAAAATATCTTTGACATCACTGGACCCATCTTGAGGCAGGACTGGGCCAAATTGGCAAACTTCCTGAGTATCCGAGAGTCCTTTGAAAAGACTAAACCAGAGTAGGAGGAGACCTTCGCCAAATGCGCTGAGAGCATGGATGGGTTGGAATTTAGAATCGGCATGCTTCCACAGGTTACCATGGATGAAGTTGCCTTGATCGTGTCCAGATTCGGTGAATATACGGTGGCTCGAGAGGATCAGAATGTAGTCCCCTGAAAATAGCTCTGAATGCCAACTCATTGCTGTTCATTGCCAGTTAACTGAAGTCATTTTGAGAAACCCTAATTAGGGTTTCATTTGTTAAATCTTGACCGTCGGCTCATGTTTAATCTGAGCCATTTATTCAATTTATGGAACTCTATATAAACTCTTGGACCCTCATTTGTAATTTGTGAAGTGAGTAATAAAAAATTGTTGCGACGAAACTATTTCCGTTTATAAAAGCTCTTGTGCATGATTTGCTAAGAACAACTTTTATTTTCAAGTAGTATGCAAGGTTTAATATTTCTCCGTCAACACTTGGAGTAGAATTAGAATAGCATTTCATTACATGTTGGTTAGATGAATGATAGATTTGATCGCAGTGGTGGATAAAATTTTGCTCATACTTTTGTCGAGTGGATGATTTGCACTCGACGTGTAAAGTTAGTCCGAGCCATTAAATCGTGGATGCTTAACTTCTGTTTGTTTTGATTATCAATTCGAACATGAAAACCATTATCACCTCCGTTGAAGATTGCACCCGCTTCGCGTAGTTGTCCGAAGGAGGCGAAACGAAGTGTGGTTACCCATTTTGTCTAATCGCTGCTGTCTCTTGAATTCTTGGGCATAGTTTAGATCTCTAAACCCTTATCCTTTTGCCTTTTTTTTTGGAATATCTGAAATACCTATCGAAAGAGCTTCAACGATAAAACCGCCTAAGTCCTCAACTCGCGAAATGAATTTTACGTAAGTCCCCTTGTGATTACCAGCAAATCACAACGCCCACTGACCTTGTCCATATGTCATAACTTGGCCAAAAGAAACATTGGAGTCATTAGACTTCTGTGGTATTTGCAATTACTTTCAAGAGAGGATAAAGTGTCCTTTTGGGCATTTTATTCTATGTATGGTGGTGTATTCAAACACACACCAACAGACCTACATCCTTCGCAGAAGAGCACAGATCCTCAAGAACAACTCTCCAAAATGTATACTTTCAAAACTCAACAAGACCTTTATAACCACCCTCTTTGTCCTATCACCATTTGCCTTGTAAAGATTGTCCCATTGTTTACCAAGATAGTTGGTTTAGTAAGCAACAAGAGAAGGCTTTTGAGGAAGAACAAGAGAGGTCTTTTGTTGTTGGTACACTTGAAAATGAGTTAAAAGAGGAAAAATCAGGCTTGTTTCAAGGGAATGATGAGCATAATCAAGTAGGACAACAGGCTAAAGGAGAAATAAGAGGTATTAATTGTTTGATTGATTTTGAAGAACTCCCATTTTCGCTGAGGATGAAGAGAACAAGCCTATGCCAACAAATTATTAGCAAGGTAGTAAGAAAAGAAGTGAGGTGAATGAAGATTTTATTTTCTTACAAGATGAACTTCCATCTTTCATATTACTGAGATATGAGGAGAGCATACAAGCTCTCATTGACATCATGTTTTGGAGTTGGTAAAGGATGAAAATGAGCATGCTAAGATGTTGGCTTATGAAGTGGCACATCGCGTTTAACTTTGTTTTACTCGCGTAGAAGAAGAAGTTGATACATTGACAAGCTTTCTCGGGATCAAACTGAAAGTATGAAGTCAAAATCAGACTTGTTGCAAAGGAATTGTTGGTGCACGCTTTGAATACCCACCTAACACGGTAATAAAATGCCCAAGGACACTTTATGACATCCTTCTTGAAAAGTGATTGCATTTCTAAGAAGATGGTGCAATAACTCAATGTTTCTTTTAGTCAGTCATGACATGTGGATAAGGCCATGGCATTGTGATTTAGCCGGTAATCATTACAAGGGGACTTACGAATTTATCCAAGCTAAGGGACTTAGACGGTTTTATCTTTGAAGGCTCTTTTTGATGGGTATTTCGGATTTTCAAAAAAAAATGTAAAAATAGATAAGGGTTTAAGAGTGTTAATCTAATCCTAAGAATTCAAGAGACGGCAATGATTGGATGAAACAAGGAACCACACTTTGTTTCGCCTCCTTGGGACAACTACGCAAAGTGGGTGCAATCTTCTAGGGGTGTGATTATGATTTTCATGTCCAGAATAAGACTGAAGTTAAGCATCCACAATTTAAGAGCTCAGGCTAACTTTACGCATTGGATACAAATCATCTATCCAAAGAAAGTATGATCTAGATTTCACCAATCACCACTATCAGATCTATCATTCATTTAACAAACATTCAAATAAAATTCTACTCCAATTCTAATCTAAGTGTTGAAGGAGATATGTAACCTTGCACACCACTTGAAAATAAAAGTGATCCAAAGCAAATCATGCATAAGAGCTTTTATTAACGGAAATGGTCTAATGCAACAATTTCATATTACTCACTTCACAAATTGCAAATGAGGGGAGAGCTCAATTTATAGGCTCCCCGATTACAATTCAATGGCCAAGATTGATTTCAAATCAACAGCCAAGATTACAAAATAAAACCCTAATTAGGGCTTGTCACAATTAACTACCTCTCGACCAATAAGAAAATTACATTTTGGGACACTTGCCCTTCTTGCTAAATATAAACCAACTCCATAGATAAGTCACGTTCATTGAACTTAGACATGTTGACTTGGAACAATTTGATTGGTTGGAAGATGACGAGGCGCCACCTCAGCATGCTGGATGTCCTCCTTGGTCTCCTTGTTCTTTTTCCATGTACTTGCCTTAGAATATCTTTCTTTGCCAACAACTTTGTCCTTTGTGCCTATTTCTTCCTAGCTTTGATCTTGGATTTCCTCTGAGATTTTGATTTCTTCTTCTCACTTGCATTTGAAGTCTGGAAGTCTCCCCTTGGAGTAGTTATTGAACTTTTCCTTCCTGATTGCTTTGAAATTCCTTCAAGTGCCTTGGATTTTGAGAAGAACTCTCCTATGCCTTCACCATAATGGAAGAAATTGGAACTTTCTTTGTGAAGTACTTCCCACACTTTGGCTATTCAATTTCATTCTGTAACTCCTTCATGTGGACCATCCAACACTTAGCCAAGATTTTGGCCATCTTTATGCTCGAATGAACTTTTCCTGTGGATTTGTCTTCAATTCTGAGTTTGGCTTGTGCTAAGTAGGGCAGACTCCATCCTTGAGCAAGAATTTTATTCATTTCCTCTCTATTTCTCTTCATTTTTCCTGTTTTTTTTCCAACACTTAGTCGAAATTTGATCCTTTTATTGTAGGAAAATTCCACACTTAGCCATTTTTTGCTTCCTCTTGGCAAATTTTACCATGTCTGTTTTTAACCTTGAGAGATTTTGGCACATATCATGCCAATTTTCTATTATGCTTGAGCGGACTTCCTCATTGGCAAACCAATTCTTTTCTTTCTCCTTGGCAGACTTGGTTGTGTCTTGGACAAGGCAGACTTTGAAGCTGGCTTGTATGGCAGACTTCAAGGTTGGCTAGACATGCTTTGGCGGACTTCATCTTTGGCTAGACCATGTGCACTTCCATTTCGGCGGACTTTGTCTTCGGCTTGCCATCTTCATACTAGCCGAACTTGGTGAGTGCTTAGACATTCTCATGCTTGGCGCACTTTACCAATGCCTTAGAAATTTTCCTTGCCTCCAAAGTTGGGCGGACTTCTCAGTAGATTTGCCAATTTTCCTCTTGGATGGGCGGACTTGGAAGCTTCTTTACCATCTCACATCTCTCCTCTAGGCACTTCATGCCTTAGATATCTTCCATCTTGCTTGAAGGCGAACTTTGGAGTCTTCTTGCCAGTCACGCCTTTTCCATGCCTTAGAAACTTTTACCATGCTGGGAAGGGGGGAGAACTTCAAGATTTTCATGCCAAGGGCGGACTTTGAAGCTGGTTGGACAAGATGCATTTTCCTCTAGGCGCACTTGATCTTGTGGCTAGACATCTTCATGGCGGACTTCACCAATGCTTGGACATGCTTCCCTGTTGGAAGGTGGACTTTGCCTTGTGCCTGCCAATGCTCCCCTTGGTGTCTAGGCGGACTTCATGTTGCCTTAGCCATTTCATTGGGTAAACTTTGCCAATGCTTAGACACTTCTCTTCATCTGGCTGACTTTATACTTAGCCAGACATCTAGCTTAGTCAAAAATTTCAAATTTTCTCTCTCCTTCTAGGTTGGGCGGACTTCGAGGCTTCTCTGCTATTTTGTAATTTTGTCCATGCCTTAGGAATTTCTTCAGGCTAAGAGGGGTGGACTTCACACTTGCCTTGTCATTCATGCTTTCCTCTGTGCCTTAGAATATTTCCTTCATGCTGAGGGGCGAACTTTATGTTAGCTTGGTCACCTCTCTCTCTAGGCGTATTTTGACCAATGCCTTAGAAAAATTTCCCTTTTCCAAAGTTGGGCGGACTTGGTGCTTGTCTTGCCTATGGCGGACTTGAGGCTCTTCCTTGCCATGGGCACACTTGATTTTGAATTGTCCAAGGGCAGACTTGAGCCTCTCCTTGACATGGGCATACTTGACATTCTTCCTTGCCACTTCTCCTATAGGGCGGACTTGGAGCTTCTCTACCAAGGGCGAACTTGATGTCTTGTCAAGACATGGGTGAACTTGGAGCTTCTCCTTCCAAGGGAGGACTTGGAGCTTGCTCATTCCATGGCGGACTTCAACTCTTTCCAAGGCATGGCGGACTTGGAGGCTTCTCTAGACATGGCGAACTTGGAGCTTGGCCTGCCAGTGCCTGCCTTTGGCTTGCTAGAGGCAAGGGCGGACTTGGGACCATGTCTACCATTCCTTCCCATGAGCGAACTTCTCAGACTTGTCATTTTTCATCAAGTTTTTACCTTTTACCTTGATTTTCATGTTGATTTCTCTCAATCTAGAGGCGTGTTGACTTCATGATCAGTGGGACCTCGAAGTAGAAATTTTTCCCAAAATAGAAACTTTCTAAAAATAGAAAAAAGCAAAAAACATCCCTAAAAAATAGGAACTCCAAAATGGCCTAAAAATGCCAAAAATAAAAAAAGCAGAATCCCTAAAAAATAGGAAGTGTTAGAAATGACCAAAAGCACAGGCGATCCTCGTCTTCCGGGCCTTTTGAGCCCTTCCATGACATTTAGGCACACAAACAGGTTCAAAATCTCAACTTGGCTTAGATGATTTCTACAAAACTCAATTCCTCATTGTAAATAAAATGGTGATAAGCAATTGCGCTGCCAAGGCAAAAAACCAAAAAGAAAAAAGAAGGGGGTCTCCATTTGCAATGGGGCGATGTGTGAGATAAGTCGCAACATCTAGCACCAACTTGAATAAAAGTTCTTGAACATTTCAAAGACAGAATTTTCTTTAAACCCTGAATCTTAAATTAATTCTAACCAACTTACCCGTTGGCTAAGGGGAGTACTCAAAAGGAAAGAGGAATCCTAAACTGTATCAAGACCTTTCATCCTTCAGTTATGAGTACATGTGTTTATTTCCGTCTCATAAGAACAATATGACTCTTTGGTTCCGTCATGGCCTTCTTGTGTAGTTTGTCTTAACTCCAAAAGCATCCTTGGATAGAGCCTCGCTGCCAGTGAGCATCCATAGCCCCGGCGAGGTTATCTCTATAATCTCACAGAGATTGCTCTACTTCCGGCGATTTATTTTTTTGTTATTGAGTGTACACCTGTAGAGCTGTCCGTACACCCAGAGCCAAGTGTTTTGACCTTTTTCTCTTTTTCTTCTCCTTCATTTTGATATTCTTTTCCTTTCACATATTTCCACACTTTGGCTTGTAAGCAATGAAGCTCACATGGGCTTGAGCATTATAGTGGCGCTGAAGTAAGACTTTTGATTATTTTATTTTTCTTAGCCATGACTTCTCCTTAGAAACGATCGTGACTCAAAGAACTTATTAAATGTGTAAGATATAATAACTGCACGACTCAGTGTCAAGATACAATAGATGATTCCCTTTCCAGTCAAGTACTAACCTTAACCAAACGATAAAGTTGAAAAAGAACAATCTTGGATGCAAAAGTACCTCATAAAATAATATCCAAGAAATGGACTGAACATAATTTAGCACAGACGCTAGAGTTCTTAAGATACAACGCCCTTCACAAATGAGAGCCCCTTTATTGAAAGAAAACAAAACGGACAAGCAAACTAAACTAAGAAAGCAAAACAACTAATCTAAAGCAAACCGAGAAAAATGTGAAAGGAAACCTGCTCTAAACAAAAACAAAAAAATCTTAAGCGAACAACAGTCAAAAGACCTAAGCATATACAACTCCGAGCATGATTTCTCAAGATGTGTAGGAACAACAACGCAGCGGTCACAGTGCGAAGTTTTGCAAACTTATCTTTAAACTCGGAAAAATATTATTTCAAAGGACAAACCTGAAACTCAAGCAAAACTTTGGGAAAGATTAGTAACTGAGGCAATTCACCCAGACCATGATTAGTCCATAAACAAGTTATCTTTCCCAAATCTCCATAATCAAAATGATATTCCTTGTAGTCAACAGTAGGGAAAGATACAACCTGGTGGTCTTCATTTGCAGACATGAATTTTTGCTCATCATCCCTTGCTTCATCAGGAGGTCGAAGTTGATGGTGAACCATACCACTTGCATCTGAAACA
>VCHN02000245.1:0-48669 GCA_007115665.2 Sequoiadendron giganteum
AAAATTCAATATTCACGAAAACTAATAGAAAATAAAGGTTATTAATATTTATCTACAACACAATATTAAATCAAAGTTCTTCAAACATGGCTTATTATGTCTAAAAGATGGGAATTCACGTAACAAAGCTGCAACTCAGCCTTAAAATTAGGTTTCCGTTGAACTCAATATTAAATTGACAAAAAATCAATTTTCACAAAAACTGATAGAAAATAAAGATTATTAAAAGTCATCTACAACATAATCCTAAATCAAAGTTCTCCAAGATGGATGAGTATGGGTGAAAAATGGGATTTTGCATGACACCTCTATAACATAGCGTTAAAATTAGGTTTTTGTCTAACTCGACATTAAATTGAATGAAATTTAACATTCACGAAAACCAATAGAAAATAAAGATTCTTAATAGTTATCTACAACACAATCCTAAATCAAAGTTCTCCAAACATGGTTGATTGTGGGTGAAAAATGGGAGATCGCATGACACAACTGCAACGTAGCCTTGAAAACATGATCTGGTCAAACTCGACATTAAATCCTTTAAAATTAAACAATCACAAAAATTGATAGAAAATAAAGGTTATTAATAGTTATCTACAACACAATCCTAAACAAAGATCTTCAACATTGTTGATTATAGCTGAAAAAATGGGAGTTCACGTGACAAAGCTGCAACTCAGCCTTAAAAATAGGATTTTGTCAAACTCAACATTAAATCAATGAAAATTCAAAATTCACAAAAATCGATAGAAAATAAATATTTCAATAGTCATCTATAACACGATCCTAAATCAAAATTCTTCGAACATGATTGATTGTGGGTGAAAGAATAGAGTTCGCATGACACAGTTTCAAGATAACCTTAAAATAATGTTTTCTATAAACTTGACATTAAATCGATGAAAATAAAGGTTATTAATAGTTATCTACATAATCCTAAACAAAGAGCTTGAAACATGGTTGATTATAGCTGAAAAAATGGGAGTTCACGTGACAAAGCTGCAACTCAACCTTAAAAATAGGTTTTCGTCCAACTCAACATTAAAACAATGAAAATTCAAAATTCACAAAAATCGATAGAAAATAAATATTTTAATAGTCATCTATAACACAATACTAAATCAAAATTCTGCAAACATGATTGATTGTGGGTGAAAAATGGGAGTTCGCATGACAAAGTTGCAAGATAACCTTAAAATAATGTTTTCAATAAATTCGACATTAAATCGATGGAAATTCAAAATTCATAAAAATTGATAGAAAATAAAGGTTCTTAATAGTCATTTAAAACACAATCCTCTATCAAAGTTTAGCAAACATGGTTGATTGTGGGTGAGAAATGGGAATTCGTGTGACACATCTGCAATGTAGCCTTAAAATCACGTTCTTCGTCAAACTCAACATTTAATCAATGGAAACTCAACATTCACGAAAACAAATACAAAATAAAGGTTCATTATAGTCATCTACAACATAATCCTAAATCAAAGTTCTCCAAAAATGGTTAGTTATTCGTAAAACATGGGAGTTCGCGCGATACAGTTGGAATGTAACCTTATAATCAGGTTTTCATTGAACTCGACATTAAATCATTGGAAATTCAGCATTCACGAAAACCAATAGAATATACAGATTCTTAATAGGGAATTTTCATTGATTTAATGTTGAGTTCGACGAAAACCTATTTTTAAGGCTGAGTTGCAGCTTGGTCACGTGAATTCCCATTTTTTTAGCTATAATCAACCATGTTTAAAGATCTTTGTTGAGGATTGTGTTGTAGATAACTATTAATAACCTTTATTTTCTATCGGTTTTTGTGAATGTTGAATTTTCAAAGATTTAATGTAGAGTTTGACCAAATCATGATTTCAAGGCTACGTTGCAGTTGTGTCACACGATCTCCCATTTTTCACCCACAATCAACCATTTTTAAAAAAATTGATTTAGGATTATGTTGTAGATGACTATAATGAATCTTTATTTTGTATTCGTTTTCGTGAATGTTTCCATTGATTAAATGTTGACTCTGATGAAAAATGTGATTTTAACGCTACATTGCAGCTGTGTCACGCAAATTCCCATTTTTCACCCATAATCAACCATGTTTGGAGAACTTTGATAGAGGATTGTGTATTAAGTGACTATTAAGAACCTTTATTTTTTATCAGTTTTCGTGAATCTTGAATTTCCATCGATTTAATGTCGAGTTTATTAAAAACATTATTTTAAGGTTATCTTGAAACTGTGTTATCCGAACTCCCATTTTTCACCCACAATCAATCATGTTTGGAGAATTTTGATTTAGGACTGTGCTATAAAAATATTTATTTTTTATTAATTTTTGTGAATTTCGAATTTCTATCGATTTAATGTTAAGTTCGACGAAAACCTATTTTCAAGGTTGAGTTGCAGTTTTGTCAGGTGAACTCCCATTTTTTCAGCTATAATCAACCATGTTTGAAGATATTTGTTTAGGATTGTGTTATAGATAACTATTAATAACCTCTATTTTCTATCGGTTTTTGTGAATGTTGAATTTTTGTTTAGGATTGTGTTATAGATAACTATTAATAACCTCTATTTTCTATCAGTTTTTGTGAATGTTGAATTTTAAGGGATTTAATGTCGAGTGTCACCAAATTATGATTTCAAGGCTACGTTGCAGCTGTGTCACGTGATCTCCCATTTCTCACCCACAATCAACCATTTTTGGAGAACTTTGATTTAGGATTGTGTTTTAGATGACTATTAAGAATCTTTATTTTCTATTGGTTTAATGTTGAGTTTGATGAAGTCGTGATTTCAAAGGTACATTGCAGCTGTGTCACACGAACTCCCAATTTTCATCGACAATAAATCATGTTTGGAAAACTTTGAATTAGGATTGTGTTGTAGATGACTATTAAGAACCTTTAATTTTTATCAATTTTTGTGAATGTTGAATTTCCATTGATTTAATCTTTAGTTAAACTAAAACTTTATTTTAAGGCTATGTTGTAGCTTTCTCATGCGAACTCTAATTTTTCACCCACATTCAACAATGTTTGGAGAACATTGATTTCCGATTGTGTTGTAGAAGACTATTAAGAAAAATTATTTTCTATTGGTTTTCGCGAATGTTTAATTTCGAGTTCAATGAAAACCTAATTATAAGGCTACATTCCAGCTGTGTCACATGAACTCCCATGTTTCACTCATAATTAACCATGTTTGGAGAACTTTGATTTAGGATTATGTTGTAGATGACTATAATGAACCTTTATTTTGTGTTCGTTTTTGTGAATGTTCAGTTTCCATTGATTAAATGTTGAGTTTGACGAAAAATGTGATTTTAAGGCTACATTGCACTTGTTAAACTATTTATTTTCTATTGATTTTTGTGAATTTTGAATTTTCAGTGATTTAATGTTGAGTTCAACGAAAACCTATTTTTAAGGCTGAGTTGCAGCTTTGTCACGTGAACTCCCATTTTTTCAGCTATAATCAACCATGTTTGAAGATCTTTGTTTAGGATTGTGTTATAGATAACTATTTATAACCTTTATTTTCTATCAGTTTTTGTGAATGTTGAATTTTCAAGGATTTAATGTCGAGTTTGACCAAATCATGATTTCAAGGCTACGTTGCAGCTGTGTGACGCGATTTCCCATTTTTCACCCACAATCAACCATGTTTGGAGAACTTTGATTTAGGATTGTGTTGTAGATGACTATTAAGATTCTTTATTTTCTATTAGTTTTCGTGATTGTTCAATTTCATTCAATTTAATGTCGAGTTAGATGAAAACCTAATTTTAATGCTATGTTACCGAGGTGCCATGCAAACTCCAATTTTTCACCCATACTCAACCATCTTTGGAGAACTTTTATTTAGGATTATGTTTTAGATGACTTTTAAAAATCCTTATTTTCTATTGGTTCTTTTGAATGTTGATTTTTTGTCGATTTAATGTTGAGTTGAACAGAAACCTAATCTTAAGGTTGAGTTACAGCTTTGTCATGTGAATTCCCATTTTTCAAACATAAACAACGATGTTTGAAGAACTTTGATTTAGTATTGTGTTGTAGATAACTATTAATAACCTTTATTTTCTATCAGTTTTCATGAATGTTGAATTTTCATTGATTTAATGTTGAGTTTGATGAAATCATGATTTCAACAGTACATTGCAGCTGTGTCACACGAACTCCAAATTTTCACCAAAAACAAATCATGTTTGGAGAACTTTGAATTAGGATTGTGTTGTAGATGACTATTAAGAACCTTTAATTTTTATCAATTTTTGTGAATGCTGAATTTTCGTCGATTTTGTCTTGAGTTAAACTAAAACTTTATTTAAAGGCTATGTTGTAGCTTTCTCACGCGAACTCTAATTTTTAATGCACATTCAACCATGTTTGGAGAACTTTGATTTTGGGTTGTGTTGTAGAAGACTATTAAGAACATTTATTTTCTATTGGTTTTCACGAATGTTTAATTTCCATTGATTAAATGTCGAGTTTCATGAATACATAATTTTAAGGCTACGTTGCAAATGTGATAACGAACTCGCATTTTTCACCCACAATCAACCATGTTTGGAGAAATTGTTGCGAGGTTTGTGTTATAGATGACTATTAAGAATCTCTATATTCTATTGGATTTCATGTATGTTGAATTTCCATTTATTTAATGTCGAGTTGAATGAAAACCTGATTATAAGGCTACATTCCAGCTTTGTCCCGCAAACTCCCATGTTTCATGAATAACTAACCATGTTTGGAGAAATTTGATTTAGGATCATGTTGTAGATGACTATAATGAACCTTTATTTTGTATTCATTTTCGTGAATATTGAGTTTGAGGAAAAACGTGATTTTAAGACTACATTGCAGCTGTGTCACGCGAATTCACATTTTTCAACCACAATCAACCATGTTTGGAGAACTTTGGTAGAGGATTGTGTTTTAAATGACTATTAAGAACCTTTATTTTCTATCAGTTTTCGTGAATCTTGAATTTCCATCGATTTAATGTCGAGTTTATTGAAAACATTATTTGAAGGTTATCTTGAAACATTGTCATGTGAACTCCCATTTTTCACCCACAATCAATCATGTTTGGAGAATTTTTATTTAGGATTGTGTTCTAGATGACTATTAAAATATTTATTTTCTATCAATTTTCGTGAATTTTGAATTTTCATTGATTTAATGTTGAGTTCGACAAAAACCTATTTTTAAGGCTAAGTTGCAGCTTTGTCAAGTGAACTACCATTTTTTCAGCTATAATCAACTATGTTTAAAGATATTTGTTTAGGATTGTGTTGTAGATAACTATTAATAACCTTTATTTCCTATCGGTTTTTGTGAATGTTGAATTTTCAAAGATTTAATGTTGAGTTTGACCAAATCATGATTTCAAGGCTACTTTGCAGCTGTGTCATGCGATCTCCCATTTTTCACCCACAAACAACCATGTTTGGAGAACTTTGATTTAGGATTGTGTCTTAGATGACTATTTAGAATCTTTATTTTCTATTTGTTTTCATGAATGTTCAATTTCATTCAATTTAATGTTGAGTTAGACGAAAACCTAATTTTAACGCTATGTTACAGAGGTGCCATGCAAACTCCCATTTTTCACCCATACTCAACCATCTTTGGAGAACTTTGATTTAGGATTATGTTTTAAATGACTTTCTATAATCTTTATTTTCTATCGGTTTTTGTGAATGTTGATTTTTGATCGATTTAATGTTGAGTTGGTCGGAAAGCTAATTTTAAGGCCGAGTTGCAGCTTTGTCACGTGAATTCCCATTTTTCAGACATAATCAACCATGTTCGAAGAAATTTGATTTAGTATTGTGTTGTAGATAACGATTAGTAACCTTTATTTTCTATCAGTTTTCGTGAATGTTGAATTTTCATAGATTTCATGTTGAGTTTGATGAAATCATGATTTCAAAGGTACGTTGAAACTGTGTCATACGAACTCCTAATTTTCATCGACAATAAATCATGTTCGGAGAACTTTGAATTAGGACTGTACTGTAGATGACTATAAAGAACCTTTAATTTTTATCAATTTTTGTGAATGTTGAATTTACATCGATTTAATCTCAAGTTAAACTAAAACTTTGTTTTAAGGCTATGTTGTAGCTTTCTCACGCAAACTCTAATTTTTCACCCACAATAAACCATGTTAGGAGAAATTTTGGTTAGGTTTGTGTTATAGATGACTATTCAGAATCTCTATATTCTATTGGTTTTCGCGAATGTTCAATTTCCAATGATTTAATGTCGAGTTCAATGAAAACCTGATTATAGGGCTACATTCCAGCTGTGTCACGCGAACTCCCATGTTTCACGCATAATTAACCATGTCTGGAGAACTTTGATTTTGGATTATGATGTAGCTGACTATAATGAACCTTTATTTTGTATTCGTTTTCATGAATGTTGACTTTCCATTGATTAAATGTTGAGTCTGACGAAAAACGTGATTTTAAGGCTACATTGCAGCTGTGTCACACGAATTCCCATTTTTCACCCACAATCAACCATGTTTCGAGAACTTTGATAAAGGATTGTGTATTAAGTGACTATTAAGAACCTTTATTTTCTATCAATTTTCGTGAATTTTGAATTTCCATCGATTTAGGAGAATTTTTATTTAGGATTGTGTTATAGATGAGTATTAAAATATTTATTTTCTATCGATTTTTATGAAAATTGAATTTTCATTGATTTAATGTTGAGTTTGACGAAAACCTATTTTTAAGGCTGAGTTGCAGATTTATCACGTGAAGATGAACCATGTTTGAAGATCTTTGTTTAGGATTGTGTTGTACATAACTATTAATAACCTTTATTTTCTACCGATTTTGTGAATATTGAATTTTCAAAGATTTAATGTCGAGTTTGGCCAAATCATTACTTCAAGTCTATGTTGCAACTGTGTCACACGATCTCTCATTTTTCAAACAAAATCAAGCATGTTTGGAGAACTTTGACTGAGGATCAAGTGTTGTAGATGACTATTAAGAATCCTTATTTTCTATTGGTTTTCGTGAATGTTCAATTTCATTCAATTTAATGTCAAATTAGAAATAAACCTAGTTTTAACGCTATGTTACAGAGGTGCCATGCAAACTCCCATTTTTCACGCATACTCAACCATCTTTGGAGAACTTTGATATAGGATTATGTTGTAGATGACTTTTAATAATCTTTATTTTCTATCGGTTTTTGTGAATGTTCATTTTTCATCGATTTACTTTTGAGTTCGATGGAAAGCTAAATTTAAGGCTGATTTGCAGCTTTGTCATCTGAATTCCCATTTTTCAGACATAATCAACCATGTTTGAAGAACTTTGATTTAGTATTGTGTTTTAGATAACTATTAATAACCTTTAATTTCTATTAGTTTTCGTGAATGTTGAATTTTCATTGATTTAATGTTGAGTTTGATTAAATCGTGATTTCAAGGGTACGTTGCAGTTGTGTCACATGAACTCCCAATTTTCACAGACAATAAATCATGTTTGGAGAACTTTGATATAGGATTATGTTGTAGATGACTTTTAATAATCTTTATTTTCTATCGATTTTTGTGAATGTTGATTTTTCGTCGATTTAATGTTGAGTTCGACGGAAAGCTAAATTTAAGGTTGATTTGCAGCTTTGTCATGTGAATTCCCATTTTTCAGACATAATCAACCATGTTTGAAAAACTTTGATTTAGTATTGTGTTTTAGATAACTATTAATAACCTTTATTTTCTATTAGTTTTCGTGAATGTTGAATTTTCATTAATTTAATGTTGAGTTTGATGAAATCGTGATTTCAAGGGTACGTTGCAACTGTGTCACACAAACTCCCAATTTTCACAGACAATAAATCATGTTTGGAGAACTTTGAATTAGGATTGTGTTGTAGATGACTATTAAGAACTTTTAAGTTTTATCAATTTTTGTGAATGTTGAATTTCTATTGATTTAATCTCGAGTTAAACTAAACCTTTATTTTAAGGCTATGTTGTAGCTTTCCAACGCGAACTCTAATTTTTTACCCAGATTCAACCGTGTTTTGAGAGCTTTGATTTTGGATTGTGTTGTAAGAGACTATTTATAACATTTATTTTCTATTGGTTTTCGTGAATGTTTAATTTACATCGATTAAATGTCGAGTTTGATGAATACCTAATTTTAAGGCTACATTGCAGCTGTGTCACGCGAACTCCCATGTTACACGCATACATAACTATGTTTGGAGAACTTTGATTTAGGATTATGTTGTAGATGACTATAATGAACCTTTATTTTGTATTCGTTTTCGTGAATGTTGAGTTTCTATTGATTAAATGTTGAGTTTGATAAAAAACGTGATTTTAAGGCTACATTGCAGCTGTGTGATGTGAATTCCAATTTTTCACCCACAATCAACCATATTTGGAGAACTTTGATAGTGGATTGTGTTTTAAATGACTATTAATAGCCTTTATTTTCTATCATTTTTCGTGAATCTTGAATTTCCATCGATTTAATGTCGAGTTTATTGAAAACATTATTTTAAGGTTATCTTGAAATTGTGTAATGCGAACTCCCATGATTTCATTGCTACGTTGCAGCTGTGTCACGCGATCTCCCATTTTTAACCCATAATCAACCATGTTTGGAGAACTTTGATTTAGGATTGTGTTGTTGATGACTATTAAGAATCTTTATTTTCTATTGGTTTTCATGAATGTTCAATTTCATTTAATTTAATGTCGAGTTAGACGAAAACATAATTTTAACGCTATGTTACAGAGGTGTCATGCAAACTCCCATTTTTCACCCATACTCAACCATCTTTGGAGAACTTTGATTTAGTATTATGTTGTAAATGACTTTTAATAATCTTTATTTTCTATCGATTGTTGCGAATGTTGAGTTCGACGGAAACCTAATTTTAAGTCCGAGTTGCAGCTTTGTCTCGTGAATTCCCATTTTTCAGACATAATCAACCATGTTTGAAGAATTTTAATTTAGTATTGTGTTGTAGATAACTATTAATAACCTTTATTTTCTATCAGTTTTCGTGAATGTAGAATTTTTATTGATTTGATGTTGAGTTTGATGAAATCGTGATTTCAAGGGTACGTTGCAGCTGTGTCACACGAACTCCCAATTTTCACCGACAATAAATCATGTTTGGAGAACTTTGAATTAGGATTGTGTTGTAGATGACTTTTAATAATCTTTATTTCTATCGGTTTTTGTGAATGTTGATTTTTTCGTCGATTTAATGTTGAGTTCGACGGAAACCTAATTTTAAGGCTGAGTTGCAGCTTTGTCACGTGAATTCCAAGTTTTCAAACATAATCAACCATGTTTGAAGAACTTTGATTTAGTATTGTGTTGTAGATAACTATTAATAACCTTTATTTTCTATCAGTTTTCCTGAATGTTGAATTTTCATTGATTTAATATTGAGTTTGATGAAATCTTGACTTCAAAGGTACGTTGCAGCTGTGTCACACGAACTCCAAATTTTCACTAACAATAAATCAATTTTGGAGAACTTTTAATAAGGATTTTGTTTTAGATGACTATAAAGAACCTTTAGTTTTTATCAATTTTTGTGAATGTTGAATTTCCATCGATTTAATCTCGAATTAAACTAAAACTTTGTTTTAAGGCTATGTTGTAGCTTTTCTCACGCAAACTTTAATTTTTCACCCACATTCAACCATGTTTGGAGAATTTTGATTTCGAATTGTGTTGTAGAAGACTATTAAGAACATTTATTTTCTATTGGTTTTCAAGAATGTTTAATTTCCATCGATTAAATGTCGAGTTCGATGAATACCTAATTTTAAGGCTGCGTTGAAAATTTAATAATGAACTCACATTTTTCACCCACAATCAACCATGTTTGGAAAAATGTTTGTTAGGTTTGTGTTATAGATGACTATTAAGAATCTCTATCTTCTATTGGTTTTCATGAATGTTGAATTTCCAATGATTTAATGTGGAATTCAATATAAACCTGATTATAAGGCTACATTACAGCTGGTCGCGCGAATTCCCGTGTCTCACGAATAACTAACCATGTTTGGAGAACTTTGATTTAGGATTGTGTTAGAGATGACTATTAAATTATTTATTTTCTATTGATTTTTGTGAATTATGAATTTTCATTGATTTAATGTTGAGTTCAACGAAAACCTATTTTTAAGGCTGAGTTGTAGCATTGTCACGTTAAATCCCATTTTTTCAGTTATAATCAACCATGTTTGAAGATCTTTGTTTAGGTTTGTGTTGTAGATAACTATTAATAACCTTTATTTTATATCGGTTTTTGTGAATGTTGAATTTTCAAGGATTTAATGTTGAGTTTGACCAAATCATAATTTCAAGGCTACGTTGCAGCTATGTCACATGATCTCCCATTTTTCACCCACAATCAACCATGTTTGGAGAACTTTAATTTAGGATTGTCTTGTTGATGACTATTAAGAATCTTTATTTTCTATTGATTTTCATGAATGTTCAATTTCATTTAATTTATTGTCGAGTTAGACAAAAATCTAATTTTAACGCTATGTTACAAAGGTGCCATGCAAAATCCCATTTTTCACACATACTTAACCATGTTTGGAGAACTTTGATTTCGGATTGTGTTGTAGAAGGATATTAAGGACATTTATTTTATATTGGTTTTCTCGAATGCTGAATTTCCAATGATTTAATGTCGAGTTCAATGAAAACCTGATTTTAAGGCTACTTTGCAGCTGTGTCATGCGAATTCTTATTTTTCACCCACAATGAACCATGTTTGGAGAACTTTAATAAAGGATTAGTTTTTAAATGACTACTAAGAACCTTTATTTTCTATCAGTTTTCGTAAATCTTGAATTTCCATCAATTTAATGTCGAGTTTATTGAAAACATTATTTAAGGTTATCTTCAAACATTGTCATGCAAACTCCCATTTTTCACCCACAATCAATCATGTTTGGAGAATTTTAATTTAGGATTGTGCTATAGATAACTATTAAAATATTTATTATCTATCGATTTTTGTGAATTTTGAATGATTTAATATTGAGTTCAACGAAAACCTATTTTCAAGGCTGAGTGGCAGCTTTGTCACGTGAACTCCCATTTTTTCAGCTAAAATCAACCATGTTTGAAGATCCTTTTTTAGGATTGTGATGTAGATAACTATTAATAACCCTTATTTTCTATCGGTTTTTGTGAATGTTGAATTTTCAAAGATTTAATGTCGAGTTTGACCAAATCATGATTTCAAGGCTACATTGCAGCTGTGTCACACGATCTCCCATTTTTCACCCACAATCAACCATGTTTGGAGTACTTTGAGTTAGGATTGTGTTATAGATGACTCTTAACAATCTTTGTTTTCTATTGGTTTTCGTGAATGTTCAATTTCATTTAATTTAATGTCGAGTTAGACGAAAACCTAATTTTATTACTACGTTACAGAGGTGTTATGCAAATTCAAAATTTTCACCCATACTCAACCATCTTTGGAGAAATTTAATGTAGGATTATGTTGTAGATGACTTTTAATAATCAAACATAATCCTAAATCAAACTTCTCCAAACATGGTTAATTATGCTTGAAACATGGGAGTTCGCGTGACACAGCTGTAATGTAGCCTTATAAATAGGTTTTCATTGAACTCGACATTAAATCATTGGAAATTCATCATTCATGAAAACTGATAGAAAATAAAACCTATTAATAGTTATCTACAACACAATTCTAAATCAGAGTTCTTCAAACATGGTTGATTATGTCTGAAAAATGGGAATTCACGTGACAAAGCTGCAACTCAGCCTGAAAATTAGGTTTTCGTCGAAGTCAACATTAAAACAAAAAATCAACATTCACAAAAACCGATAGAAAAGAAATATTTTAATAGTCATCTACAACACAATTCTAAATACAAATTCTCGAAACATGATTGATTGTGGGTGACAAATGGGAGTTCGCATGACACAATATCAATATAACCTTAAAATAATGTTTTCAAAAACTCAACATGAAATACTTGGAAATTCAAGATTGACGAAAACGGATAGAAAATAAAGGTTCTTAATAGTCATTTAAATCACATTCCTCTATCAAAGTTCTCAAAATATGGTTGATTGTGGGTGGAAAATGGGAATTCATGTGACACAGCTGGAATGTAGCCTTAAAATCATGTTTTTCATCAAACTCAACATTTAATCAATGGAAACTCAACATTCACGAAAACGAATACAAAATAAAGGTTCATTATAGTCATCTACAACATAATCCTAAATCAAAGTTCTCCAAACATGGTTAATTATGCCTGAAACATGGGAGTTCCCGTGACACAGCTGGAATGGTTTTTATAATCAAGTTTTCATTGAACTCTACATTAAATCATTGGAAATTCAACATTCATGAAAACCAATAGAATATAGAGATTCTTAAAAGTCATCTATAACACAAACCTAACAAAAATTTCTCCAAACATGGTTGATTGTGGGTGAAAAATGCGAGTTCATTGACACATTCGCAATGAAGCCTTAAAATTAGGTATTCATCGAACTTGACATTTAATCGATGGAAATTAAACATTCGTAAAAACTAATAGAAAATAAATGTTCTTAATAGTCTTCTACAACACAATCCGAAATCAAAGTTCTCCAAACATGGTTGAATGTGGGTGAAAAATTAGAGTTCGCGTGAGAAAGCGACAACATAGCCTTAAAATAAAGTTTTAGTTTAACTCGAGATTAAATCGATGGAAATTCAACATTCACAAAACTTGATAAAAACTAAAGGTTCTTAATAGTCATCTAAAACAAAATCCTTATTAAAAGTTCTCCAAACATGATTTATTGTCGGTGAAAATTTGGAGTTCGTGTGACACAGCTGCAACGTACCTTTGAAATCAAGATTTCATCAAACTCAATATTAAATCAATGAAAATTCAACATTCACGAAAACTGATAGAAAATAAAGGTTATTAATAGTTATCTACAACACAATACTAACTCAAAGTTCTTCAAACATGGTTGATTATGTTTGAAAACTTGGAATTCACGTGACAAAGCTGCAACTCAGGCTTAAAATTAGGTTTCCGTCGAACTCAACATTAAATCGACGAAAAAATCAACATTCACAAAAACCGATAGAAATAAAGATTATTAAAAGTCATCTACAACATAATCCTAAACCAATGTTCTCCAAAGATGGTTGAGAATGGGTGAAAAATGGGAGTATGCATGGCACCTCTGTAACATAGCGTTAAAATTAGGTTTTCGTCTAACTCGACTTTAAATTGAATTAAAATTGAACATTCACGAAAACCAATTGAACATTCACGAAAACCAATAGAAAATAAAGATTCTTAATAGTTATCTACAAAACAATCGTAAATCAAAAGTCTCCAAACATGGTTGATTGTGGGTGAAAAATGGGAGATCGCGTGACATAGCTACAATGTAGCCTTGAAATCATGATTTGGTTGAGTTCGACATTAAATCTTTGAAAATTCAACATTCACAAAAATCGATAGAAAATAAAGGTTATTAATAGTTATCTACAACACAATCCTAAACAAAGATCTTCAAACATGGTTGATTATAGCTGAAAAAATGGGAGTTCACGTGACAAAGCTGCAACTCAACCTTAAAAATAGGTTTTCGTCAAACTCAACATTAAATCAATGAAAATTCAAAATTCACAAAAATCGATAGAAAATAAATATTTTAATAGTCATCTATAACACACCTAAATCAAAATTCTCCAAACATGATTGATTGTGGGTGAAAAGTGGGAGTTCGCATTACACAGTTTCAAGATAACTTTAAAATAATATTTTCAATAAACTCAACATTAAATCAATGGAAATTAAACATTCACGAAAACCAATAGAAAATAAAGATTCTTAATAGTCATCTACAACACAATCCTAAATCAAAGTTCTCTAAAAATGGTTGATTGTGGGTGAAAAATGGGAGATCGCGTGACACAGCTGCAACGTAGCCTTGAAATCATGATTTGGTCAAACTCGACATTAGATCTTTGAAAATTCAACATTCGCAAAAATCGATAGAAAATAAAGGTTATTAATAGCTATCTACAACACAATCCTAAACAAAGATCTTCAAACATGGTTGATTAATCTTGAGTTCGACGAAAACCTAATTTTAAGGCTGAGTTGCAACTTTTTCACGTGAATTCCCATTTTTCAGACATAGTCAACTATGTTTGAAGAACTTTGATTTATTATTCTGTTGTAGATAATTATTGTTAACCTTTATTTTCTATCAGTTTTCGTGAATGTTGAATTTTCATTGATTTAATGTTGAGTTTAATGAAAGTGATTTCAAAGGTACGTTGCAGCTGTGTCACACGAACTCCCAATTTTAACCGACAATACATCATGTTTGGAGAAATTTGAATAAGGATTGTGTTGTAGATGACTATTAAGAACCTTTAATTTTTATCAATTTCTGTGAATGTTAAATTTCCATCGATTTAATATTGAGTTAAAATAAAACTTTATTTTAAGGCTATGTTGTAGCTTTCGCACGCGAACACTAATTTTTCAACCACATTCAACCATGTTTGGAGAACTTTGATGTCAGATTGTGTTGTAGAAGACTATTAAGAACATTTATATTCTATTCGTTTTTGTGAATGTTGAATTTCCAATGATTTAATGTCAACTTGAATAAAAACCTTATTATAAGGCTACATTCTAGCTGTGTAACGCGAACTCCCATGTTTCACGTGTAATTAACCTTATTTGGAGAACTTTCATTTAGGATTATGTTGTAGATGACTATAATGAACATTTATTTTGTATTCATTTTTGTGAATGTTGAGTTTCACGAAAAACTTTATTTTAAGGCTACATTGCAGCTGTGTCACATGAATTCCCATTTTTCACCCAGAATCAACCATGTTTGGAGAACTTTGATATAGGATTGTGTTTTAAATGACTATTAAGAACCTTTATTTTCTATCAGTTTTCGTGAATTTTCAATTTCCATTGATTTAATGTCGAGTTTATTGAAAACATTATTTTAAGGCTATTTTGAATCTGTGTCATGCGAACTCCCATTTTTCACCCACAATCAATCATGTTTGGAGAATTTTTTTTTAGGATTGTGTTATAGATGACTATTAAAATATTTATTTTCTATCGATTTCTGTGTATTTTGAATTTTCATTGATTTAATGTTGAGTTCGACAAAAACCTATTTATAAGGCTGAGTTGCAGATTTGTCACGTGAACTCCCATTTTTTCAGCTATAATCGGCCATGTTTGAAGATCTTTGTTTAGGATCGTGAATGTTGAAATTCCAATGATTTAATGTGGAGTTCAATGAAACCCTGATTATAAGGCTACATTCCAGCTGTGTCATGCGAACTCCCGTGTTTCACGCATAATTAACCATGTTTGGAGAACTTTGATTTAGGATTATGTTGTAGATGACTATAATGAACCTTTATTTTGTATTCCTTTTTGTGAATGTTGAGTTTCTATTGATTAAATGTTGAGTTTGACAAAAAAATCGTGATTTTAAGGCTATATTGCAGCTGTGTCACGCGAATTCCCATTTTTCACCAACAATCAACCATGTTTGGATAACTTTGATAGAGGATTGTATTTGAAATGACTATTAAGAACCTTTATTCTCTATCAGTTTTCGTGAATCTTGAATTTCCATTTATTTAATGTCGAGTTTATTGAAAGCATTATTTTAAGATTATCTTGAAACCGTGTCATGCGAACACCCATTTTTCACTAACAATCAATCATGTTTGAAGAATTTAGATATAGGATTGTTTTATTGATGAATATTAAAATATTTATTTTCTATCAATTTTTATGAAATTTGAATTTTCATTGATTTAATGTTGAGTTCGACGAAAACCTATTTTTAAGGCTGAGTCGTAGCTTTGCGACGTGAACTCCCATTTTTTCAGCTATAATCAACCATGTTTGAAGATTTTTATTTAGGATTGTGTTGTAGATAACTATTAATAATCTTTATTTTCTATCGTTTTTGTGAATGTTGAATTTCCAAAGATTTAATGTCGAGTTTGACCAAATCATGATTTCAAAGCTACGTTGCAGCTGTGTCATACGATCTTCCATTTCTCAGCCACAATCAACCATGGTTGGAGAGCTTTAATTTAGGATTGTGTTGTAGATGACTATTAAGAGTCCTTATTTTCTATTGGTTTTCGTGAATGTTCAATTTCATTCAATTTAATGTCGAGTTAGATGAATACGTAATTTTAACGCTATGTTACAGAGGTGTCAAGCAAACTCCCATTTTTCACCCATACTCAACCATGTTTGGAGAACATTGATTTAGGATTATTTTGTAGATGATTTTTAATAATTTTTATTTTCTGTCGGTTTTTGTGAATGTTGATTTTTTGTCGATTTAATGTTGAGTTCGATGGAAACCTAATTTTAAGGCTGAGTTTCAGCTTTGGCACATGAATTCCCATTTTCAGATATAATCAACGATGTTTGAAGAACTTTGATTTAGTATTGTGTTGTAGATAACTATTAATATCCTTTATTTTCTATTAATTTTCGTGAATGTTAAATTTTCATGGATTTAATGTTGAGTTTGATGAAACCGTGATTTCAAGGGTACGTTGCAGCTGTGTCACATGAACTCCCAATTTTCACCGATCATAAATCATGTTTGGAGAACTTTGAATTAGGATTGTGTTGTAGATAACTATTAAGAAAACTTTTAATTTTTATCAATTTTTGTGAATGTTGAATTTCCATCGATTTAATCTCGAGTTAAACTAAAACTTTATTTTAAGGCTATGTTGTAGCTTTTTCACGTGAACTCTAATTTTTCACTCATATTCAACCATGTTCGAAGAACTTTGATTTCGTATTGTGTTGTAGAAGACTATTAAGAACATTTATTTTCTATTGGTTTTCGCGACTGTTTAATTTTCATCGATTAAATGTCGAGTTCGATGAAAACCTAATTTTAAGGCCGCGTTGCAAATGTGTCAACGAACTCTCATTTTTCATCCACAATCAACCATGTTTGGAAGAATTTTTGTTAGGTTTGTGTTATAGATGACTATTAGGAATCTCTATATTCTATTGGTTTTCGTGAATGTTGAATTTTTGAAGATTTAATGTCTTTTTCAATGAAAACCTGAATATAAGTCTACATTTCAGCTGTGTCACATGCACTCCCATGTTTCACACATAATTAAGCATGTTTGGAGAACTTTGATTTAGGATTATGTTGTAGATGAATATAATGAACCTTTATTTTATATTCGTTTTTGTGAATGTTTAGTTTCCATTGATTAAATGTTGAGTTTAACCAAAAACGTGATTTTAAGGCTACAATGCAGCTGTGTCACGCGAATTCCCATTTTTCACCCACAATCAACAATGTTTGGAGAACTTTGATACAAGATTGTGTTTTAAATGACTATTAAGAACCTTTATTTTCTATCAGTTTTCGTGAATCTTCAATTTCCATCGATTTAATGTCGAGATTACTGAAAACATTATTTTAAGGTTATCTTGAATCTGTGTCATGCGAACTCCCATTTTTCACCCACAATCAATCATGAGAATTTTGATTTACGATTGTGTTATAGATGACTATTAAAATATTTATTTTCTATCGATTTTTGTGAATTTTGAATTTTCAATGATTTAATATTGAGTTCGATGAAAACCTATTTTTAAGGCTGAGTTGCAGCTTTGTCATGTGAACTCCCATTTTTTCAGCTCTAATCAACCATGTTTGAAGATCTTTGTTTAGGATTGTGTTGTAGACAACTATTAATAACCTTTATTTTCTATCGGTTTTTGTGAATGTTGAATTTTCAAATATTTAATGTCGAGTTTGACCAAATCTTGATTTCAAAGCTACATTACAGCTGTGTCATGCGATCTCCCATTTCTCACACAATCAACTATGTTTAGAGAACATTGATTTAGGATTGTGTTTTAGATAACTATTAAGAAATCTTTATTTTCTATTGATTTTCGTGAATGTTCAATTTCATTCAATTTAATATAGAGTTAAAGAAAAACCTAATTTTAATGCTATGTTACAGAGGTGTCATGCAAACTCCCAATTTTCACCCATACTCAACCATCTTTGGAGAACTTTGATTTAGGATTATGTTGTAGATGACTTTTAATAATGTTGAGCTCAACGGAAACCTAATTTTAAGGCTGATTTGCAGCTTTGTCACATGAATTCCCATTTTTCAGACATAATCAACCATGTTTGAAAAAACTTTGATTAGGTATTCATCGAACTAGACATTTAATCGATGGAAATTATAAATTCACGAAAATCAATAGAAAATAAATGTTTTTAATAGTCTTCTACAACACAATCCGAAATCAAAGTTCTCTGAATGTGGGTGAAAAATTAGAGTTCGCTTGAGAAAACTACAAAATAGCCTTAAAATAAAGTTTTAGTTTAACTCGAGATTAAATCGATGGAAATTCAACATTCATAAAAATTGGTAAAAATTAAAGATTCTTAATAGTCATTTATTAGTCAATTTTCGTGAAATGTTGAATTTTCATTGATTTAAGGTTGAGTTTGACGAAATCGTGATCTCAAGGGTACGTTGTAGCTTTGTCACATGAACTCTCAATTTTCACTGACAGTAAATCATGTTTGGAGAATTTTCACCCATTCTCAACCATCTTTAGAGAACTTTGAGTTAGGATTATGTTGTAGATGACTTTTAATAATCTTTATTTTCTATCGGTTTTTGTGAATGTTGATTTTTCACCGATTTAATGTTGAGTTCGACGGAAACCTAATTTTAAGGCTGATTTGCAGCTTTGTCACGTCAATTCCCATTTTTCAGACATAATCAACCATGTTTGAAGAAACTTTGATTTAGTATTGTGTTGTAGATAACTATTAATAACCTTTATTTTCTATCAGTTTTCGTGAACTTTGAATTTTCATTGATTTAATGTTGAGTTTGATGAAATCATGATTTCAAGGATACGTTGCAGCTATGTCACACGAATTCCGAATTTTCACCGACAATAAATCATGTTTGAAGAAATTTGAATTAGTATTGTGTTGTAGATGACTATTAACAACCTTTAATTTTTATCAATTTTTGTGAATGTTCACGAAAACAAATACAAAATAAAGGTTCATTATAATCATCTACAACATAATCCTAAATCAAAGTTCTCCAAACATGGGATTTCGCGTGACACAGCTGAAATGTAGCATTATAATCTGGTTTTCATTGAACTCGACATTAAATCATTGGAAATTCAACATTCAGAAAAACCAATAGAATATAGAGATTCTTAATACAAACCTAACAAAAATTACTCCAAACATGGTTTACTGTGGGTGAAAAATGCAAGTTCGTTGACACCTTTGCAATGTAGCCTTAAAATTAGGTATTCATCGAACTAGACATTTAATTGATGGAAATTATACATTCACGGAAACCAATAGAAAATAAATGTTTTCAATAGTCTTTTACAACACAATCCGAAATCAAAGTTCTCCAAACATGGTTGAATGTGGGTGAAAAATTAGAATTCGCGTGAGAAAAGCTACAACATAGCCTTAAAATAAAATTTTAGTTTAACTCGAGATTAAATCAATGGAAATTCAATATTCACAAAAATTGATAAAAATTAAAGGTTCTTCATAGTCATCTACAACGAAATTCTAATTAAAAGTTCTCCAAACATGATTTATTGTTGGTGAAAATTTGGAGTTCGTGTGACACAATTGCAACGTACCCTTAAAATAAAGGTTATTAATAGTTATCTACAACACAATACTCAATCAAAGTTCTTCAAACATGGTTGATTATGTCTGAAAAATGGGAATTCACGTGACAAAACTCCAACTCAGCCTTAAAATTAGGTTTCCGTCGAACTCAACATTAAATTGACAAAAATCAACATTCACAAAAATCGATAGAAAATAAAGATTATTAGAAGTCATCTGCAACATAATCCTAAATCAAAGTTCTCCAAAGATGCTTTAGAATGGGTGAAAATTGAGAGTTCGTGTGACACAGCTGCAACATACCCTTGAAATCATGATTTCGTCAAACTCAACCTTAAATCAATGAAAATTCAACATTCACGAAAACTGACTATTAAGAATCTTTAATTTTTATCAATTTTTATGAATGTTGAATTTCCATCGATTTAGTCTCGAGTTAAACTAAAACTTTATTTTAAGGCTATGTTGTAGCTTTCGCACGCGAACTCTAATTTTTCACCCACATTAGGAGAACTTTGATTTCGGATTGTGTTGTAGAAGACTATTAAAAACATTTATTTTCAGATATAATCAACCATGTTTGAAGAACTTTGATTTAGTATTTTGTTGTAGATAACTATTAATAACCTTTATTTTCTATCAATTTTCGTGAATGTTGAATTTTCATTGATTTAATCTTGAGTTTGATGAGATCGTGATTTCAAGGGTACGTTGCAGCTGTGTCACAAGAACTCCCAATTTTCACCGACAATAAATCATGTTTGGAGAACTTTGAATTAGGATTGTGTTGTAGATGACTATTAAGAACCTTTAATTTATATCAATTTTTGGGAATGTTGAATTTCTATCGATTTAATCTCGAATTAAACTAAAACTTTATTTTAAGGCTATGTTGTAGCTTTTCTCATGCGAACTCTAATTTTCCACCCACTTTCAACCATGTTTGGAGAACTTTGATTTTGAATTGTGTTGTAGAAGATTATTAAGAACATTTATTTCCTATTGGTTTTCGCGAATGTTTAATTTCCATCGATTAAATGTCGTGTTCGATGAATACCTAAATTGAAGCCTACCTTGCAAATGTTTCAACGAACTTGCATTTTTCACCCACAATCAATCATGTTTCTAGAAATTTTTGTTAGCTTTGTATTATACATGACTATTAAGAATCTCTATATTCTATTGGTTTCCGTGAATATTGAATTTCCAATGATTTAATGTCAAGTTCAATGAAAACCTAATTATAAGGCTACATTCCAGTTGTGTCACACAAACTCCCATGTTTCACGCATAATTAACCATGTTTGGAAAACTTTGATTTAGGATTATGTTGTAGATGACTATAATGAACCTTTATTTTGTATTCGTTTTCGTGAATGTTGAGTTTACATTGATTGAATGTTGAATTTGACGAAAAACATGATTTTAAGGCTACATTGCATCTGTGTCATGCGAATTCCCATTTTTCACCCACAATGAACCACGTTTGGAGAACTTTGATAGAGGATTGTGTTTTAAATGACTATTAAGAACGTTTATTTTCTATCAGTTTTCGTGTATCTTGAATTTCCATTGATTTAATGTCGAGTTTATTGAAAAATTATTTTAAGCTTATCTTGAAATTGTGTCATGTGAACTCCCATTTTTAAGGCTGAGTCACGCGATCTCCCATTTTTCACCCACAATCAACCATGTTTACAGAACTTTGATTTAGGATTGTGTTCTAGATGACTATTAAGAATCTTTATTCTCTATTGGTTTTCGTGAATGTTCAATTTAATGTCGAGTTAGAAGAAAACCTAATTTTAACGCTATGTTACAAAGGTGCCATGCAAACTCCCATTTTTCACCCATACTCAACCATCTTTGGAGAACTTTGATTTAGGATTATGTTGTAGATGACTATTAATAATCTTCATTTTCTATCGATTTTTGTAAATGTTGATTTTTCGTTGATTTAATGTTGAGTTCGACGGAAACCTCATTTTAAGGCCGGGTTGCAGCTTTGTCACGTGAATTCCCATTTTTCGGACATAATCAACCATGTTTGAAGAACTTTGATTTAGTATTGTGTTGTAGATAATAATTAATAACCTTTATTTTCTATCAGTTTTCGTGAATGTCGATTTTTTATTGATTTAATGTTGAGTTTGATGAAATCATGATTTCAAAGGTACGATGCAGCTGTGTCACACGAACTCCCAATTTTCACTTACAATAATTCATAATTGGAGAACTTTGAATTAGGATTGTGTTGTAGATGACTATTAAGAACCTTTAATTTTTATCAATTTTTGTGAATGACGAATTTCCATCGATTTAATCTCAAGTTAAACTAAAACTTTATTTTAAGGCTTTCTATTGGTTTTCGCGAATGTTTAATTTTCATCAATTAAATGTCGAATTCGGTGAATACCTAATTTTAAGGCTATGTTGCAAATGTGTCAACGAACACGCATTTTTCACCCACAATCAACCATTTTTGGAGAAATTTTTGTTAGGTTTGTGTTATAGATGACTATTAAGAATCTCTATATTCTATTGGTTTTCGTGAATGTTCAATTTCCAATGATTTAATGTCGAGCTCAATGAAAACATAATTATAAGGCCACATTACAGCTGTCTCACACGAACTCCCATGTTTCATGCATAATTAACCATGTTTCGAGAAGTTTGATATAGGATTATGTTTTAGATGACTATTTTGTATTCGTTTTCGTGAATGTTGAGTTTCCATTGATTATATGTTGAGTCTGAAGAAAAACATGATTTTAAGGCTACATTGCAATTGTGTCATGCAAATTCCATATTTTCACCCACAATCAACCATGTTTGGAGAACTTTGATAGAGGATTGTGTTTTAAATGACTATTAAGAAACTTTATTTTCTATTAGTTTTCGTGAATTTTGAATTTCCATCGATTTAATGTCAAGTTTATTGAAAACATTATTTTAAGGTTATCTTGAATCTGTGTCATGCGAACTCCCATTTTTCACCCATAATCAATCATGTTTCAAGAATTTTGATTTAGGATTGTGTATAGATGACTATTAAAATATTTATTTTTTATCGATTTTTGTGAATTTTGAATTTTCATTTATTTAATGTTGAGTTTGACGAAAAGCTATTTTAAAGGCTGAGTTGCAGCTTTGTAACGTGAACTCCCATTTTTTCAGCTATACTCAACCATGTTTTAAGATCTTTGTTTAGGATTGTGTTGTAGATAACTATTAATAACCTTTATTTTCTATCAGTTTTTGTGAATGTTGAATTTTCAAGGATTTAATGTCGAGTTTGACCAAATCATGATTTCAAAGCTACATTGTAGCTATGTCACGCGAACTCCCATGTGTCACGCATAATTAACCATGTTTAGAGAACTTTGATTTAGTATTATGTTGTAGATAACTATAATGAACCTTTATTTTGTATTTCTTTTCGTGAATGTTGAGTTTCCATTGATTAAATGTTGAGTTTGACAAAAAAGTGATTTTAAGGCTACATTGCAGCTGTGTCACGCGAATTGCCATTTTTCACCCACAATCAACCATGTTTGGAGTACTTTGATAGAGGATTGTTTTTTAAATGACTATTAAGAACCTTTATTTTCTATCAGTTTTCGTGAATCTTCAATTTTCATCGATTTAATGTCGAGTTTATTGAAAACATTATTTTAAGGTTATTTTAAAACTGTGTCATGCGAACTCCCATTTTTCACCCATAATCAATCATGTTTGGAGAATTTTCATTTAGAATTGTGTTATAGATGACTATTAAAATATTTATTTTCTATCGATTTTTTTGAATTTTCAATTTTCATTGATTTAATGTTGAGCTCAATGAAAACCTATTTTTGAGGCTGAGTTGCAGCTTTGTCACGTCAACTCCCATTTTTTCAGCTATAATCAACCATGTTTGAAGATCTTTGTTTAGGTGTTGTAGACAACTATTAATAACCTTTATTTTGTATCAGTTTTCGTGAACGTTGAATTTTCATTGATTTAATGTTGAGTTTGAGGAAATCATGATTTCAAGGGTACGTTGCAGCTGTGTCACACGAATTTCAAATTTTCACTAACAATAAATCATGTTTGGAGAACTTTGAATAAGGATTCTGTTGTAGATGACTATTAAGAACCTTCAATTTTTATCAATTTTTGTGAATGTTGAATTTCAATCGATTTAATATCGAGTTAAAATAAAACTTTATTTTAAGGCTATGTTGTAGCTTTTCTCACGCGAACTCTAATTTTTCAACCACATTCAACCATGTTTGGAGAACTTTGATTTTGGATTGTGTTGTAGAAGACTATTAAGTATATTTATATTCTATTGGTTTTCGTGAATGTTGAATTTCCAATGATTTCATGTCGAGTTCAATGAAAACCTGATTATAAGGCTACATTCCAGCTGTGTCATGTGAACTCCCATGTTTCACACATATTTAACCTTGTTTGGAGAACTTTGATTTAGGATTATGTTGTAGATGACTATAATGAACATTTATTTTGTATTCGTTTTCGTGAATGTTGAGTTTCCATTGATTAAATGTTGAGTTTGATGAAAAACGTGATTTTAAGGCTACATTGCAGCTGTGTCATGCGAATTCCCATTTTTCAACCACAATCAACCATGTTTGGAGAACTTTGATAGAGGATTGTGTTTTAAATGACTATTAAGAACCTTTATTTTCTATCAGTTTTCGTGAATCTTGAATTTTCATTGATTTAATGTCGAGTTTAATGAAAACATTATTTTAAGGTTATCTTGAAACTGTGTCATGCAACCTCCCATTTTTCACCCACAATGAATCCTAGTTGGATAATTTTGTTTTAGGATTGTGTTATACATGACTATTAAAATATTTATTTCCTATCAATTTTTGCGAATTTTGAATTTTCATTTATTTAATGTTGAGTTCGACGAAAACCTATTTTTAAGGCTGAGTTGCAGCTTTGTCACGTCAACTCCCATTTTTTCAGCTATAATCAACCATGTTTGAAGATCTTTGTTTAGGATTGTGTTGTAGATAACTATTAATAACCTTTATTTTCAAAGATTTAATGTCGAGTTTGACCAAATTATGATTCCATCGCTACTTTGCAGCTGTGTCACGTGATCTCCCATTTTTCACCTACAATCAAACATGTTTGGTGAACTTTGATTTAGGATTGTGTTGTAGATGACTATTAAGAATCTGTATTTTCTATTGGTTTTCGTGAATTTTCAATTTCATTCAATTTAATGTCGAGTTAGACGAAAACATAATTTTAACGCTATGTTACAGATGTGTCATGCAAACTCCCAATTCTAATGTTGAGTTTGATGAAATCGTGATTTCAAGGGTACGTTGCAGCTGTCACAACAACTCCCAATTTTCATCGACAATAAATTATGTTTGGATGACTTTGAATTAGGATTGTGTTGTAGATGACTATAAAGAACCTTTAATTTTTATCAATTTTTGTGAATGTTGAATTTCCATCGATTTAATCTCGAGTTAAACTAAAACTTTATTTTAAGGCTATGTTGTAGCTTTCTCACAAGGACTCTAATTTTTCACCCACATTCAACCATGTTCGGAGAACTTTGATTTCGGATTGTGTTTTAGAAAACTATTAAGAACATTGGTTTTCATGAATGTTTAATTTCCATCGATTAAATGTCAAGTTCGATGAATACCTAATTTTAATGTTGTGTAGCAAATGTGTCAACGAACTCGTATTTTTTACCCACAATCAACCATGTTTGGAAAAAAATTTGTTAGGTTTGTGTTATAGATTTGCCTTTTCACAAACAATCAGCAATGTTTGGAGTACTTTCATTTAAGTATTGTGTTGTAGATGACTATTAAAAAAACCTTTATTTTATATCGATTTTCGTGAATGTTCAATTTCCATTGATTTAATGTCGAGTTCGATGAAAACCTGATTTTAAGGCTACGTTGCAGCTGTCACGCAAACTCCCATTTTGTACAAACTATCAACAATGTTTGGAATTTTTTTATTTAGGATTGTGTTGTAGATGACTATTAAGAACCGTTATTTTCTATCGGTTCTTTTGAATGTTGAAGTTCTGTCATGTGAACCCCCATTTTTCACCCACAATCCACCATGTTTGGATAACATTGATTTAGGATTGTGTTGTAGCTGACTGTTAAGATCCTTTATTTTTTATCGATTTTTCGTGAATGTTGAATTTCCCTCGATTTAATGTCGAGTTCGACGAAAACCCTATTTTAAGGCTACATTGCAGTTGTGTCACACGAAGTCTCATTTTTCACCCACAAACATCCATGTTTGGAAAATTTTGATTAAGGATTGTGTTGTAGATGACTATTAAGAACCTTTATTTTCTATCGGTTTTGGTGACTGTTCAATTTCCATCGATTTAATGTTGAGTTCGAAAAAAATGTCATTTTAAGGCTACATTGGAAACATGTCACATGAACTCGCATTTTTCACGCATAATCAACCATGTTTGGAGAACTTTGATTTATTATTATGTTGTAGATGACTACCAAGAACCTTTATTTTTTATTTGTTTTTGTAAGTGTTGAATTTCCATTGATTAAATGTCAATTTCGATGAAAACCTTAGTTTAAGGATACTTTGCAGCATTGTCACATGAAATCCCATTTTTTACCCACAATCAACCATGTTTGGATAATTTTTATTTAGGATTGTGTTGTTGATGACTATTAAGAACCTTTATTTTCTATCAATTTTCATGAATGTTGAATTCCCATATATTTAATGTCGAGTTCGACAAAAACCTGATTTTGAGGCTACGTTACAGTTGTGTCACGTGAACTTCCATTTTTCATGCACAATCAACCATGTTTAGAGAACTTTGATTAAGGATTGTGTTGTAGATGACTATTAGGAACCTAGATTTTCTATTGGTTTTCGTGAATGTCGAATATCCATCAACCACATTTGAATAGATTTCATTTAAAATTATGTTGTATATGACTATTAAGAACCTTTATTTTTTTATCTATTTTCGTAAATGTTGAATTTCCATCGATATAATGTAGAGTTCGATGAAAAGTTGATTTGGCTACGTTGCAGTTGTGTCGTACTAATTCTCATTGCTTGCCCACAATCAACCATGTTTGGAGAACTTTGATTAAGGATTGGATTTTAGATTAATATTAAGAACCTTTATTTTCTATCAGTTTCCGTGAATGTTCAATTTCCATTTATTTAATGTCGAGTTTGACAAAACCATCATTTTAAGGCTACTTTGCAGACATGTCAGATGAACTCCCATTTTTCATGCATAATCAACCATGTTTGGAAAACTTTGATTTATGATTATGTTGTAGATGACTAGTAAAAACCTTTATCTTCTATCAGTTTTCGTGAATGTTGTATTTCCAACTATTTAATGTTGAGTTCGATGAAAACTTGATTTTAAGGCTACGTTGCAGCTTAGTCACACAGACTCTCATTTTTCACTCATAATCAACCATGTTTGGAGAACTTTGATATAGGATTATGTTGTAGATGAATATTAAGAACATTTATTTTCTATCGATTTTCGTGAATGTTGAATTTCCATCGATTTAATGTCGTGTTTGATGAAAACTTTATTTTCTATCACTTTTCGTGAATGTTGAATTTATATCAATTTAATGTCGAGTTCAAAGAAAACCTGATTTTAACGCTACATTGAAGTTGTGTCACGCGAACTCCCATTTTCCACCAACAATCAACCATGTTTGGAGAACTTTGATTTAGGATTGTGTTGTAGACGACTATTAGGAACCTTTATTTTTTATCAATTTAATGTCGAGTTCGACGAAAACCTGATTTTACGGCTACATTGCAGCTGTGTGTAAGACCCCGCTTTGTGTGTGATTGATACAACCGTAGTTTGTTATATGTATCCTTGAATAGGTGGTGAGATGTGATGTGAGAAATAAATAGTGTGGTTATGTGGAAATATGCTTGTACTTCATTTTGACATTTTGTTTCATTATCATTTCCATGAGTGTGTTAGGCATGTAGGTAAATCATGGAATACAATTAAGATTTTAAATTGAATTGTTTTAAGGTCAAATATTGGGATATTTAACTAGAAAACAAATGTGATGTAGGATTGTTGCTAATGGTTGCATTGGTAATGTGCAGGAAAGTCAAGGTACCAGTACGAGAAGGCAAAACCAATGAAAGAAAATGGAAAGACATCCCCTTGTGTTTATGTATTTGATTTGTTTTTGGACTTAGAAGGAAATAGAGTTAATGTGTTGGTAGACTAGGGTGTGAGGGTGGATATTAAAGGGCTAATTTATTTATTTGTTTTGTGAGGGTGTTTAATTGTGTCATGTGAGGTGTAAGTGGGGGTTAGGGTTTAGGAACCCTTATCCAAGTGTGAAACTCGTATGGATTCTTGTGTGGATTTTAAAAAGTGATGATTGAGTCAATTTCCTTGGTTTTTGAACAAGAATAGACCCCTAGGACCTATACCTATGGGTTGGGAACCTTTTTGACATGTGAACTTGTCCTTGGAGTGTGAAAAGACCCCTCAAAAGCCCACATTCATGAATGTGACGAATTCAAAAAGCATAGGGGCTTGGGAAGAGTGACTTGTCACTCTCAACCTCCTACTCCCTTAAAGTTCTTGGAATTGGCACAAGACTCACACATGTGTGAGCACTTGTGGGAAAGAGTGTAAGTTGGAGGATTCCTATATACATCAAGAAGATGGAAAATTTGGGCATTGCCCACTTCTCCTTTTGGAGAACTCAAGTAAAGATAGAAGAAAGGATGAGAGGAGGAGAGGAGTCCTCCCTCAAAGGAGAGAGTGACAAGGATGGCGGGAATTGGAGAGGAAAGAAGGATAAGAGAGTTCAATCTCCCCACCTAAAGAAAGAGATAAGTTTCCTTACTTCCATTTTTCTCTTGTTTATTTGTTGCAAGAAGGTGGTATGATATATAGATCATGGTTGAAACTAGAGAATAGAAAACCTAGATGCATGAAATTTGATGTTGTGCTATTCTTATTACTTGTGAACATTTGAAAAAACTCCATTTATCATCTTGGAGCTAGAAGACTTCTTGCTCGGGGGTATGGCTAGAGCCCACGAGGCTCCATGATGCCATTACGGTAGGGTGGAGAGCAAGCCTTGTTTATTTTGGTGTCAATCAATGTAATTCTTAAAATTAGTTGTAATATGGAAGGATTTAGGGGTGAAATTCTCATATAATGTTCAAAAAAAAAGGATGGAAGAAAATATATTGCATTCATTACTATGTTCCTTCAAGTTCCATGTTTATTTTCTCGAAGATGAAGTAGAACAAATTTTTTACATTGGAATGATATTCAATTTAGTTTTTGGTTTCCATGAAAGCATTGTTGGCGTCAATAAATCATTGGAGTTCTAGTTGTATATAATTATTATGATAAAAGGTTGGGGCCTAGAGATAGTATATACTCTTAAACTTAAATGAAGGAAGGTCATTTATTTTCAAGTTTTACTCCAAGGAACATGAAATTTATTTTATTGACTAAGAAATTTATATTCACATTATTGACTTCCTTGTATTTGTTTAAGAAAAATAGTATGACCACAATATGAATTTCATAAATAATATTATAAAGCCCTTTTCCATACATAAAAATTAAAAAAAAAAAAATTACTTTCTTACCTACAAAATAATGTAGTAAACAAGGATGAAAAAAAAAAAGAAAAGAAAAAGAAAGTAAAATAAATATTTTTATTCAAATCTACCCTATGCCAACAAGCTGGATTTTAGATAGAAGAACAAGCATATTTAATATTGAAACAGGTTATTATTATTGAGTTGCTTAAGATGCATATATATATTTTCTATTAATACAAAAAAAAAGGCCCATAAACCCACCTTATTTTGTATATCTGAGATGCATATATATTATAAGAGTGAATATGTATCATTTTGACTTTATACAGAATGTATTATGTTTTACACAGATTTAATATATATATATATATATACATGTGTGAATCTATACCTAAATGTAAATACAAATACACTATATTAGATATCATAGATTTAGATGTAGAATACCATACTCAAAGGAATTAAATAATAGATATATCAATACAGGAGATTTATAATTAAAAAATTAAAATAGAATTAAAAAAAAAAAAAAACCAAATACAACGAATCTTCTCTCTATATATAATATGTATAACAAAGTTAATAAAATAAACGAATACAACGAAATTTAGATCTCTGCATCATTTTATTTACATTTGAACGATGCTGAACAGTTGATATCAATAAAAATAAATTAAAAAATTGAGAATATATTCATTTAAAACGAGATCATTGTTTAAACCAGCATTAAATGATATAAATACAAGGAGGGGAGAGGCACTTTCATATTTCTTCTCTAAATATAAACACATAGCACATAGTGAGAGGAGAACAAAATCAGCGCTGAAATAACTACTTGCAAAGGTAACAAAATATTTTTCTCCCCTCCTCTATATACTTCACGCATTCCCAATTGTTAGCAGATTTAAACCTTCCACTGCAAGTACTGGACATGAGTTCTTCGTCCCCTCTGGAGCTTTTTGGTCGGAGGTTGCATGGAACGCTTCTGCATAGAGGAGACTAATAGCAGTGGCATGATTGGAGGGAGTTTTGTAGAGGGGAGGCTGAGGCTGAGGCTCAGATCTATGTCTCTCTCGTCACTTCACTTGATATGACCTCAAGAAATTATTATATGACCATCACAGTTAACGCTGAAGGAAACAAAAATAAAATAAAATAATAAAGTCACGAGTTGACAGCCACACTTCGTGGAAATCACAGTTAGCGTGTCCTTTTGGAGTTACCATTAAATACTTTATATGGAAATCACAGTAATGCCAGCAAAAACCTTATGCTCAGCTATTTCCATCGTACTCTCTAAGCCTTCTGCCCAGTCGTTGAAATTTTAGAGGAGAGTATGATAAAATAGGAAGTATAGTGCCCCAAGATAGGCATTGTGATTAGGGTTAGGGATTTATTTCTTGGGAATATATTTGTTGCTGCAGCCGTCGACCTAATCCAACGGTAGGCAGCTTCAGGTAGTTTGTATAAAAATGTTTTATTTACGCTCTAATTCAACTAATGTTGCCAGGAGATAATATTAGGAAACAAAAATAGTTCCATTGCAGGTGTAATAATATTAATATTTAAGTTTTCCATCAATAGTAATGTAGTCATTAAAATTAACATAGTTCTCTTATTTACTTCTTGTTTCGAATTCATTATATTAGAGTTTAATGACCGTAAAATCTATGGGGAAAAGTTATAACATTATTATCAATATTCTTAGATACATTATAAATTACATTAGATAGTGAAATCTCTAAGTGAAAAATTATTAGTGTTGGGAATTCAGTAAATAATGACAGTGAATAAAATTGACATTATTACCAAGAAACTGTGCTACCAATGTCGCTAGTATAACATAAATTCGTTAAAAATCAAGAATTACAATATTAAAAGGATATGGTAGAATTATTAATAAGCATATGAGTAATTCAAAATAATTGATAATGGGGTTATTAATATTAGAATGAATAATTTAAGATTTAATGGAGGGTATATAAACTAAGTTAAGACAAAAGTAATATCATAACTTGATTTAGAGAATTGTATATGAGTGATTTGATATTAACATTATGGCTAAGATTATTATTATTATTTCTATATATATATATATATATAAATATACAATACTGAAGCAAGAGTGTTGCAGGAAAAGGAAAAGAAGAGAAAGTTAATATTATAATAAAAATAAAAATAAAAATAGAGTTAATATTACCTGCAGTAATAATTATGGTAGTAAACAAGATTAGTTATTTTAAATGTGAGATTGGTTTTAATAAAATAAACTACTAGAATTCAAAGTAGTAATTAAACAAAGGTTATCTTTGAACATGTGAGACTACTGATGATTAGAGTGACATTTAAACATGAGTAATGAGTGGATAGAAGAAAAAAAATAGTATCAATAATTGTAATAGCAACATTAACATTAATATTTGGGTAATAATAAAATTGCTTATTTATAATCATTAATCATGTAGTTATTTTTAAATATAAATATTAACAAGTCACAAAGAGATTAAAATTAAGTTGGAAAGTAAATAGTAAATTATGTAAAATATATATATAGATATATTTTTAAAAAGAAAAAAGAAACTAGTACAATAAGTATGGATACATAAAGAGGATTCACATAAGAGGATGAAATTAAATATTTGAATATGGAAGTTGAAATATTTATGATTGTAGATGAATATATATATATATATATATATATATATATATTAAAAATATTAAATAAGGAAATTAGTAAGTTGACATTATGGTAGATCTACAACACAATCCTCAATCAAAGTTCTCCAAACATGATTGAACGTGTGTGAAAAATGCGAGTTCACGTCACAAAACTACAACTTAGTCTTACAATAAGGTTTTCGTCGAACTCAACATTAAAACGATGGAAATTCAACATTCATGAAAACCAATAGACAATAAAGATTCTTAATAGTCATCTACAACACAATCCTAAATCAAAGTTCTTCAGACGTTGTTGATTATGGGTGAAAAAATTGAGTTCACATGATACAATTAAAACGTAGCCTTAAAATCAGTTTTTTCGTGAAACTTGACAATAAATTGATAGAAAATCAAGATTCATGAAAAGAAATAAAAAATAAACGTTCCTAATAGTCACCTACAAAGTAGTCAAATTTCTCAAAATATGATTGATTATGGGTGAAAAATGGGAGTTTGCATGACACAACTCCAACATAGCCTTGAAATTAGGTTTTCCTCAAATTCAACATTAAATCAATGGAAATCCAACAATCACAAATATCGATAGAAAATAAAGGTTCTTAATAGTCATCTACAACACAATACTAAAAAATACTTTTCCAAACATCGTTGATTGTTGGTGAAAAATGGGATTTTGCGTGACACAGCTGCAATGTAGCCTTAAAATAAGGTTTTCCTCGAACTCGACATTAAATCGATGGACATTCAACACTCACAAAAATCGATAGAAAACAAAGGTTCTTAATATTCATCTACAACTCAATATTAAATCAAAGTTCTCCAAACATGGTTGATTTTGGATGAGAAATGGTAGTGCTCTTGACACAGCTGCAACGTAGCCTTAAAATCACGTTTTCTTCAAACTCGACATTAAATCGATTTAAATTGAACATTCACATAAATTGATAGAAAATAAAGGTTCTTAATAGTCATCTACAATAAAATCCTAAATCAAAGTTCTCCAAACATGGTTGATTATGGGTGGAAAATGGGAGTCTGCATGACACAGTTTTAACGTAGCCGTAAAATCAGGTTTTCATTGAACTCAACATTAAATCGATTCATTGTGGGTTAAAAATGGGAGTTCGCGTGACAAAGTTGCAACGTAGCCCTGAAATCAGGTTTTCGTTGAACTACATTAAATTGAAAGAAATTTCAAATTCGCAAAAATCGATGGAAAATAAAGGTTCTTAATAGTCATCTACAACAGAATCCTAAATAAAAACTATGCAAACATGGTTGATTGTGGGTGAAAAATGGGAGTTCATTTGACAAAGCTGCAACATAACCTTAAAATCAAGTTTTCATCGAACTTGTCATTAAATGGAAGGAAATTCAATATTCACGAAAACCTATAGAAAATAAAGGTTCTTCAAAGTCATCTACAACACAATTATAAATCCAAGTTCTCCAAACATGGTTGATTGTGGGTGCAAAATGTGAGTTCACATCACACAACTGCACATAGCCTTAAAATAACATTTTTCGTCGAACTCGACATTAAATTGATGGAAATTCAACATTCCCGAAAATCGATAGAAAACAAAGGTTCTTAATAGTCATCTACAATACAATCCTAAATCAAAGTTCTCCAAACATGGTTCGTTGTTGGTGAAAAATGAGAGTTCACGTGACACAGCTGCAACGTAGCAAATCATGTTTTCTTTCAACTCGACATTAAATCGAAGGAAATTCAACATTCACGAAATGTGATAGAAAATAAAGGTTCTTAATAGTCATCTTAAACACAATTTTAAATAAAAAGTATCCAAACATGGTTTATTGTGGGTGAAAATTGGGAGTCCGTATGACATAGCTACAAAATAGCCTAAAAATCAGGTTTTTATCAAATTCAATATTAAATCGATGGAAATTCAACATTCATGGAAACCGATAGAAAATAAAGGTTCTTAATAGTCATCTATAATACAATCCTAAATACAATTTCTACAAACATGATTTATTGTGGGTGAAAAATGGGAGTTCGCATGACAGAGCTGCAACGTAGCTCTGAAATCAGGTTTTCATCGAACTCGACATTAAATCGAAGGAACTTCAAAATTCACTAAAATCGATGGTAAATAAAGGTTCTTAATAGTCATCTACAACACAATCCTAAATAAAAGCTATGCAAACATGGTCAATTGTGGTTGAAAAATGGGAGTTCACATGACAAAGCCGCAACATAGCCTTAAAATCAAGTTTTCGTCGAACTTGTCATTAAATGGAAGGAAATTCAAGATTTACGAAAACTGATAAAAAATAAATGTTCTTAATAGTCATTTAAAACATAATCCTCTATCAAAGTTCTACAAACATGATTGATTGTGTGTGAAAAATAGAAATTTGCATGACACAGCTGCTATGTAGCCTTAAAATCATGTTTTTGTCAAACTCAACATTTAATGAATGCAATTTCATCATTCACGAAAATGAATACAAAATATAGGTTCCTGATAGTCATCTACAACATTATCTAGAACCAAAGTTCTCCAAACATGGTTAATTATGCATGAAACAAGGGAGTTCACGTGACACAGTTGCAACTTAACCTTGAATTCATGTTTTCGTCAAACTCAACAATAAATCAAAGGAAATACCACATTCACGAAAAACAAATGGTAAATAGGGAGTTGACATGACACAGCTGCAACACAATCCTAAATCTAAGTTCACCAAACATGGTTGATTATGGGTGAAAAATGGGAGTTCGTGTGACACAGTTGCAATGTAGCCTTTTAAAATTAGGTTTTTGTTGAACTCGACATTAAATCGTTGAAAATTCAACATTCATGAAAGCCAATAGAAAATAAAGCTTCTTAATAGTTATGTACAAATTAATCCTAAATAAAGGTTTTCCAAACATGGTTGATAGTGGATGAAAAATGGGAGTTCACGTGACACAACTGCGATCTACAACACAATACAAGTTCTCCAAACATGGTTTATTGTGGGTGAAAAATGGGAATTTGCTTGACAAAGGTGCAACGTAGATTTAAAATCAGGTTTTCATCGAACTCGACATTTAATCGATGCAAATTGAAAATTCACGAAAACTAATAGAAAATAAAGGTTTTTAATAGTCATATACAACATAATCCTAAATCAAAGTTCTTCAAACATGGCTGACTATGTGTGAAAAATGGAAGTTCGTGCGACACGTTTAAAACGTAGCCTTAAAATTAGGTTTTCGTCAAACTCAACATTAAATCGATGGAAATTAAATGTTTTTAATAGTCATCTACAATACAATACTAAATCAAAGTTCTCTGAACATGGTTGATTGTGGGTGAAAATGGGAGTTTACATGACACAGCTACAAGGTAGCCTTAAATTTAGGTTTTCATCGAACTCAACTTTAAATTCAAGGAAATTCAAGATTCACGTAAACCACTAGAAAATAAAGGTTTTTAATAGTCATTCACAACACAATCCTAAATAAAAGTTCTCCAAACATTGTTGATTGTGGGTGAAAACTGGGAGTTCGCGTGACAAAGCTGCAACTTAGCCTTAAAATTAGGTTTTATATCGAATTCAATATTTAATAGATGGAAATTCAACATTCACGAAAACCAATAGAAAATAACGGTTCTTAATAGTCATCTACAACATATTCCTAAATTAAAGTTCTTCAAACATGGTTGATTATGCGTAAAACATGGGAGTTTCTTTCACATATGCAACATAGCCCTAAAATATGGTTTTCGTCGAACTTGAATCTAAATCGATGGAAATTCAACATTCATGAAACCTGATAGAAAATAAAAGTTCTTAATAGTCATCTACAACATAATCCTAAATCAAAGTTCTCCAAACATGGTTGATTATGGGTAAAAAAATGGGAGTTCAGGTGACACAACTGCAACACAACCTTAAAATCAGGTTTTCGTTGAGCTCGACATTAAATCGTTGGAAATTCAACATTCGAAAAAACCAATAGAAAACAAAGCTTCTTAATAGTGATCTACAACTTAATCCTAAATAAAAAATTTCCAAACATGGTTGATTGTGGGTGAAAAATGGGAATTTTTGTGACACAACAAACATCATAGCCTTAAAATTAGGTTTTCATGAAACTCAACATTAAATCGACCGAAATTCAAAATTCACAAAAATTAATAAAAAATAAAGGTTCTTAATAGTCATCTACAATACAATCCAAAATCAAAGATCTCCAAACATGGTTAATTGTGTGTGAAAATTGGGAGTTTGCATGACATAGTTGCAAGAGAGCCTTAACATTAGGTTTTCGCCGAACTAGACATTAAATCGATGGAAATTCAACATTCATGAAAAACCAATAGAAAATATAGATTTTATTAATAGTCATCTACAAAAAAATCCTAAATCAAATTTCTACAAACATGGTTGATTGTCAGTGAAAAATGGGATTTCGTGTGACACAGTTGCAATGTAGCCTTAAAATTAGATTTTCATCAAACTCGACATTAAATTGATGGAAACTCAATATTCACGAAAATCGATAGAAAATTAAGCTTCTTAATAGATATCTAAAACATAATCTTAAATCAAAGTTATCCAAACATGGTTGATTATGGGTGAAAAATGGGAGTTCACATCACTTAGTTATAACATAGCCTAAAAATCAGGTTTTCTTCTATCTCGACATTAAATCGACAGAAATTCAACATTCACAAAAGCCGATATCAAATAAAGGTTCTTAATAGTCATGTACAACACAGTTCTAAATCAAAACTATCCAAACAATTCTTGATTGTGGGTGAAAAATGGGAGTTCGTGTGACACAGTTGCAAAGTGGCCTTAAAATCAGGTTTTCGTCGAACTCGACATGAAATAGATGGAAATTCAACATTCATGAAAATAAATAGAAAATAAAGGTTCATAATAGTCATCTATAACACAATCCTAAATCGAAGTTCTCGAAACATAGTGGATTATGCGTGAAAAAAGGGAGTTCATGTAACATTCATGAAAATAAATAGAAAATAAAGGTTCTTAATAGTCATCTATAACACAATCCTAAATCAAAGTTCTCGAAACATAGTTGATTATGCGTGAAAAAAGGGAGTTCATGTCAAATTAGGTTTTCATCGAACTCACCGTTAAATTGATAGAAATTCAACATTCACGAAAACTAATAGAAAATAAAGGTTTTTAATAGTCATCCACAACACAATCCTAAATCCAAGTTCTCCAAACATGGTTGATTGTGGGTGAAAAATGAGAGTTCTTGTAACATAGTTGTAACGTAGTCTTAAAATCAAGTTTTCTTTAATATCGACATTAGGGTGAACCCACATAAGTGGTGAACAATTTTGTGGAGGAAGGGAAAAGTCAATTTTCCCCTCTACACAAAGTGAAGGGGTTCGGCCGAACCCAAGTGTTCGCCCGAACGTTTATGTGGGTTTGGCCGAACCCCATGGTTCGACCGAACCATATGTTCATTCGAACCCTATTGACTTATGCGCTTTAATAATAAAATAAAGGGGTTCGATCAAACTAGGGTTCGGCCAAACCCCCTTAATACAGATTAAAAGAAAAAAACCCTATCATCCCTGTCATTTTCACCAAGCAGCGAACAACAACAGAGGTAGTCAGCGAACAAAGTGTGTTCGATGAACCGGTGAAGAAAGAAAAAGCGTGCAAACACTTGACCTTCGAGTGAACCCTCCAACACATCCTCTCAAGTTTTCCATAGCTCATTTTGGTGCAAAATTCGTGGCTTCAATTGCATTTGTTTGAGATTTTTTAAAGCATTTTCAAGAAATTCATTATCTAGAACTTAGAAGAATATAAATAGTTGAGTATACAATCTATTTTTGTATTCAGTTCATTTTTTGTATTCAATCCATTTTTTTATATGCAATTCCAATGGATAAAGAAGGAAAAGACACTTAAACAAGGAAGGTATACAATCCATTTTTGTATTCAAGCATAAACAAGATCTTCTCACAACCTTCAACAAGAAATAATGAATTGAATTATTGGTTTGGTAAGATTAACTTTATAAAGAAATTCGAAATAGGTTTTGTAGAGATAATGAGGCCACTAAATACCAAAATGATGAAATATGCAAAAATATAGTGGAAAATGTAAGCTAAGGCAGTTTAATAAATCAAAAAATCATTTTTTGAATCCCCTATATTGGTTACAAGCCCAAACTATTCTAAACTATTCTACATATACTCATTTTCATTTGACCACATTGTACAACCATTCTTATTCAAATGAGAAACCTAGGAAATGAAAGGCATGTAGCCTTCATGAGTGTATCATTCAAAGATGCAAAGATAAATTATCCAAATTTGAAGCAAGATTATGCTTTAGTGTGAGTATTGATTAATTTTTAATTACATTTTCAATAATTTAAGTAGTTGTAGTAATCTTTGACATGTAGTAGTAAAGGACTTTCTTAGTAGAATAAATCAAGAGAAAAAAAACAGGAAAAATGGACCACTATATTATAATAATTTGACATATAAAACATGCCTATGAAGTTGGCCAAAGAATAGAAATTAATTAAACTGATAACACAAGTTGATCTAGGTTGATCACACCAATATTATGTAGATGATGTGATAACAAAGGATGATTCATATGCTAATAAAACTAATTATTTTATGAGCAATTAATTCCTTATATATATTTAAATACTAGTTAAAATACATCTTTGCACCTTAAAATGAAAAAGCTGCATGTGATTATAGGAGGCTTATTACAAATAAATCATGAAGGAATATAGACTTAAGGTGATTGAGTAAGGAAGAGGTAGAATGGCTATTGAATTTTTATTATAATTTCCTCTATTAAATTCTTTTCAAATATCTACTCGGTGATGTCCCCTACAAGTTCAAGATGCTTCAATTTCTAAAAATTAAAAAATATCCTATGTGTGAAGTTGTGTTGGTCATTTTCATGAATTTCTATCAATTACCGTATTGTTATTTTGATGGATTTGCATACCAATATTTCATCTCTACCATCTCCATTTTTCTTTTTCCATTGGTCTATTGGGCTTCATCCTCAAAGTATAATCTTTCAACTAATCTTGATAATTCACTTTCAACCTTTGTTAAATTTATCTAAGTATGGATTCTATTGGACTTCAATTTTATTGCGGTTGTCATGCTAGTAATCCAATCCTTAGTGTTTCTTAGTGACCTAGAATATTTTCTATTTCTAGAGTATTTGGCTTGACCCTCCATTCAAACCATTCTTGTCTCCATATTCTTTGACCCCTCTTAGCTCTAGGATTTTAGACTTGGTTATATCCTACCATACCACTCCCTTTTAAAGTTAAAAATCCCAATCCATTTTAATCCAAATGTCTATAAGTATTTTTGCACCAATTTTTTCATCTCTCAACCATCATGTCATTTCAATCATTCCCCAACAACTTCATAGTCTTATTATTTGTATTTACTCCTTGTAGTATTGGGAATTTAGTCTTTCCAATCCTTAAGTACCATCCCTTTCTAACCCCTATTATCTTCATCCTCTACTAGTAAAAAAAAATCTTGTGTTTTAGAGTTCTAGAATTGATTCCATGCGTCTAAATTTTTATCCATGTTTTATTTCACAATGTCAAAATCATGATAATGCCATCTTTATATGATGCTAACATCATCAATTTTTAGAGTACCTACCTATTGAGACATACCTACTAGCATCATCTTTTCATTCTCCAAAAAATAAAAATATATAAAGCTAGAGGGTTCGACCTTATTTTTCCCTAGTATATTATTTCATACTCCCACAAACCCCAACACCTAGTTGAATACTTTTCCTATCTTTTAGAGTCAAACATTTGGCCTTTTATATTTTTATAAAAAAATTAGGGTCATATAGATACATTAATCTCAACATCTCGATGATTTGTCCTTTATTAAGGTCATATAAGAAACCTTTTATTATAATTGTGTATTATGGACCTCCATTTTTATTTAAGTTTTTTTATGGATTCATGGAATCTTTGAGTTTATGTTTTTTGTTCTTTATATTAATTATTTATTAGTTTGCATCTAATACGTGCTATAAAATTATGTTACACTATGTATTTCATGCTAGGATGAGAAAAATTTCTAAAATAAATATTAGGTAAATTATTATTGTGATAAACACAATATATATATATATATATATATATATATATATATAGGGATGAGTAGCTTGCTTATATCTAGAGTCACATCATTTGAACTAACTACCAAATTAGAGACCTCTTATATACTAAATTAGTTGTGTTCCTATATTTAAGATCTATAGGAAATAAACTTCCAAACTTAGTAAGGCTCAAAGAAGAGGAGGAGGCTTTATCCAAGTCATTCTAACTACTCTAATTTTTCTCCCCCTTAGTCTAAATATATAGGCTACTTCCCCATTGCCTACATTATTCCTAGACTGGGACATTATGGTAGATTTCCTTAATATCTAGATGGTTGCAAGAAAAATACCCAACACCACATCCTCTACAAAAAATAATTCAATTAAAATTTTAAGATATCCATGTCTTCAAAACATCAAGTTATCTGTACTTTGTAGTACTTTGTACATTACATTAGGCAAGTTATTCCAATTATTCTCTATTTATTCCTCATAAAGAGAAAACTTTAGATAATTTATTCCAATTATTCTATGAGTCAAATTTTGCATACTTACTATTGTGGGATTGAAGTACTTGCCTCTCTTGATTGATATTCTAGTGTACTCACCACTATTTTCATGATTCCCAATATATTTTGGTTTTGTAAAGAGAGAAAAATAGTGTTCAAACTAAGAACATTCTTTTAGTGGACCTCACGTGATGATAGGATCTAAGGCACTTCTCATCACACAAAATCTCCATCTTGGATCCAATTCTAGACTCTCATACACTACACCCCCAAGATTAAGAAAATGACTCATACATCATTATATAGAGTAAACACATTTCAAAATATATAAAGTCGCCATTTCTATAGGAGCATATGTTGAGCATATGTGGAGCATATGTGAAATTATCCAGATTAGTAGTCTTAATGAATTTATTCTAATCATTTTTTGTTCTTACATAATCAAAATCATTGAAAGAGAGAAAAATAGAACCATAACATAGAGATAATCAATAAATTTTGCTACAACTATCAAAAAAAAAAAAAAAGAACTAGATATCTTCAATAGCTCAATAAATGAATTAATACTTAAGTTATGAGGATCACAAGATTGCCAACTAGGGTCCTATTCTTGTGGATCTTGCTATAGTACAACTTAACAATAAAATTCCTCTAGCATTTCCAAATCTCTCTATCCCTTCCCCTCCTATCATGCCACTAAATCTTATGTACAATATATTGAACTTCAAAACATCACACTATGCACTTTGTAGATTATATTAGTTACTATTCTACTAAGTATTTATTTATTCCTCATCAAGAGAAAACTTCGTACAATGAACCACATAATGACATTATTCACACAATTCCTCCACATGAAGAAGGTAGCCCACTTTTTACAAAAATCCAAATACAAGGTATAAGCTTCTCTGCATGTATTCTACTAAACCAATATGAATACACAAGCATTATTGAGTTAATCAGTATAATTATTTGACCAAATATTGATTTCTTGAACCTTTATAATACCAATGTTTTCTTGTAATAACTCAAAAACTTATTGACAACAATATTGTACATACTATGACGAATGATATTGATCATCACTAACATGTAAAAATTGTGCTCCCTAACTATCTTCTTATTTTATTTTTTACTATTAGGGGCACGCCTATATGTGATGTGAACAATAATAGTTTATCTGAATAGAATTGTAATATTAATATGATTCAACTTCCTTTTGTGGCTGCAACGTGTAATTTTGTATAAAATTGACTATAGATCTATAATAGTTCCGATTAGGAAAAATCCTTGCACACCTTGACTTGTTGATCTAACCATCAAGAATAGTGGCTATGTATTTGCATATTTATAAAAAATATTCTTAAAATCAGAAATAAAATTAGCAACTTGCTTCTCTTGTGACCAACTCACATCTAGAATCTTCACCTCCACTCTTCAAATTGTATTTTATAGTTATCTCATATCTCTTTTTCTAAACATTTTTTTTTCCCAGATCATTTTTCTTCCATCATGGGTACATGATATAAACTTTGATAACCCACCGCATTGTAAACGCTTCTCATTTAAACACATTTTTACAAAAAATTACAATCATTGTATCTAACACGTTAAAATAAATCTAATAGGTCCTTACATAAATTTGGTATTTTAATTGTACCACACTCTTGTAAAATTTGGTTAGTATACAAAGTATAATTAATATTACATGTAATAGTTCATGGTAGATAAAAACTACATGTTGTATTTATAATATGTATTAGAAATTTTAAGAGGCATGTACAATAAAAGGCTTACAATCTATTCAAATTCCCTTTGTGATATTTTTAAATGAATATATTTTTCAAGAAATTTTACAGAATTTTGTTTGGCTACATTCCAATTAATGTTTAATATGTGGTGTGTGGTCTTGATCACCAATTTTTTTATTTTAAAACATTATTTACATTGAGTGATACTCTAGAGTTAAAGTGCCAAAATAATTCAATTTCATCATTTGTGTTATTAATTAGCTTTTTATGAACTCATGGAATCGTACCATTAAAATCTCAAGTACCATTTTCAATAGGACTATCTAGTCTTGATCTTATTGCTAGTGTTTTTCACAATATTTTACAATTTATTCTTAAGTGAAGACGAGTTTTCCTCATTAATCAAACTTTTCTTAATTTATTTCTTACTATTGAGGTTTTTATTACTCTACAAGTAGCTATTTTATCTTTCTACTTACTAGTAATCCTAATAGAATTAAGAGAATTAAAAAATATTTTAATAATAATTTTATTTTAATGAGAAATTTTAATTGCCTAAATATTTAATTTATTTTGTAAAGGTCTTATTTTTTAAAACTTTAGTAATTTTACAAAAGTATTCATTGAAAATTTTTGAAGCTCAAAATTGAATGGTTCATGGTTCATTTAAGACTTTATCTTATGTTCTCATCAATTTTAAGTAACCATTTTTGGGTTCCAGAATTATTACAATTTTATCAAGCTCATTAGAAAATTTTGAATATGGAATATCATTCTTATTCGGAAAGGTCCTCTCTCTTCTTAAGTAACTTGGAGATACAATGACTTTCATTTTTTTATGTGCACATGTTATCAATTTTATTAATGTTATCAACAGTTGGATCATGGAGTATAATTTTAATATCATGGGGTTCATTTCTACATTATTCAAAAATATTTCTAAATTTGAATTCTTATTTTTTCTATGATGTAATAATGTTTTCCCTTATTACTAGTTGTAGGAAATAAATCTTAGATGCAACCTTTATCAATGTTTTTTAAATTGTCTTTAATGACACATTTTGTTCTAGAGTGCACACGCACACTTGTAAATTTAAATTTTATAAGTGTTTTAGATTATGTTTTTTGTGCAATCTAGTAATGTGAATGTTTTGATTATTAAAAGCTATGATAGATGTTGAACATGTTTTGTGTTAATGGTATGGAAATATTATTGATGAGTAGATGAATTATTAGAACTGTTTTAGATTTCTATTCCTTATATCTAGATATATTATTTAAACTAAGTTCTCATTGCTCCTTTAGGTACACATACATACATAACATGGATAATGCAGATGTTCCACCTCCAAAATATTTGTTTACAAATACCACTAATGAGACTAATAAATTAAAAGACTCATTAGCGAAAAATGAAAACCCAAGGATATATTCTGAACCATGCATGTCAATATTGCATAGTCTTGAAAAACTAAGAGATGAACTTGAAAGGACAAGTGCATTTTCTCCAAATAGAGTAGCTGCTATTCTTTACCGCATGCGGGAAGAAATACATGGTGAGGTTCCCCTTAAAGAAATACAAGATAGCGTGACCAAAGAAATGATAAAAACTATTTGTTTTCCATTTTATCAAAGTGCACGTAAGGTTAGGGGATACCAGGTCACTAGATGTGTTGATCGTGATATGGCCTCATTGATCTACCCATGATTTCTTACATCACATGGTCAATACCCAAACAATGACAAGATTCCATTTATTTTGTTCAACAGTTGTATGCTGAGGTCCATTTGGGCCTCAAAGTCAACTACCTGGACATTCCACCATATGGTCAGGGGCATGGCAGGATTGCTGATAGACCCACTTATCATCGAGCAGATAGACCGACCCTAGTGTTTAGGGTATTGGTTGGTGAGAGGTCTCTTGCTCTCACCCCACCTCTAGCCCCCATAGCAGATGAGGTTGTCGTTGCTTCCCAAAAGGAAGCAATTGATACTATAGGTGACATTGCAGCTGCCACCACTAGGATATCTATTGATCGTGTAGGTGAGTATTTGATGTCTAGACGTCCCCGACCCATGCCATATTCAGCACATTGGACCACCATGGATCCTTTCACAGCAGCAGGCATCCCTACTCCCACAAAGCTTGAGGCACTCACAGGAGATATGGCACGCAGGACTCTGCATTGTTTGGCTGAGGAACTCTTGGAGGCATATGCCTTCATTGCATCAAACTATAGGATCGGTATAGAGAATGTTAGATATTGTTTGGCATGTGGAGGTCATTCACTTCTAGGATCCCATCACTCTCAACCCAGCAATAGTGCACGTCAGGATCCACCATCTGATCATTCGGTAGCTGCACAGACTATGGGTTTTACTGAGATATGTTGGTTGGTTTCGGTTCGTTATCGTCGATGCCATCTCACCTACATAGTCCTCTCCACTCATCATTGCTGGCACGACATGAGATAGATTAAAGGGATGCAGATATTAATTTGTCGCTTGATCGTATAGTTGATATGGTGGAGGCAGCCATTTCAGAGGACTCAGGTCATCCGATATCAGATGATGTGCATGTATGTGTGCATGTGCATGTTTCAATTCCTTTTTAATTATTTTTAATTTTTAGTTTTAATTTAACTAGATATTCATGTACTGATATATATGAATTTATATATTTGTAGGTGGACATACCTAATGTCACTCCTAGCCTTGTTCCAGATCATACACATCGACGTGACTCTATGGATGAATCTGATGCTAGTGGACATGTGAGTTTTAAATTTTTATATATACATGTGTATATGTACATGCATAGATCTAGATACATATTTAATATAAATTATATGTATTTAACACATTTTGTACACCATTTTATTTGCAGGGCTCAGCACATCCATTAGAGCAGGACTGTTCTCATTCAGATGGTCGTTCGACTAAGAGTCGACATTCATATTAGGCCTTGCATATTAGATGTATTTGCTTATATGATGATCTTTCTAGTATTTGACATTTGATTATATCTAACTTACATTTGCTATATATGATGATTTTTAGTATTCAACATTTCCTTATATGATGATCTTTAGTATTCCACATTCGATGATCTCTAACTTACATTTGATTTTATGATATACATACATTTGGAACTTTGCTTATTACATGTTACATGTTTATACGTTGATCAATATTGATATGTTTACATGTTTCTATGATATATGTATACATTCACTTATATTCAATATACATACATTTGCTTATTTGATGATCTCTTATAACTTACATTTCCTTATATGATATATTCATTTGATCTCTCTAGAGTAGAATTTTAGGAAATGAATGCCACTTTATAATTAAGTTCATTCATGTTGATCATAATAAATATTTTGCACACGCATGCCCATGTTGAATAAATTATAGTAAGCAGTCAAAAATTATAAAATAAATGACTCCCAAGCTCAAGTAAACTAATGATATTTTGTAAATGAGTGTATCTAGTTGAGCCTATAATTTATTAATTTAAAGGACATGTTCTTCTAGTTTTAAAATTGGATAAAAATGATGAAATTAAAATCTTGATAGAAAGTAAGAACAAATAAACAAATAAATTTTATTCTTTGAAACATTAAAAAATTTTAATTCAAATTACACCTCTATTATCTTTTTGACTTGTAACAAAATTATAAAATTACTATATATGTTGCTTATCTATACATTAAATAACAACAAACTCCACAATGAAATAACTTGTTTGATTACCACTTGATTCACTTAAACTAGTATTTAGGGAACATGAATAAGAACTATGGTAAAAAAATAGTATTTAGTGAACATGAATAAGAACTATGGTAAACAATTGGTATCTTTCTTAAAGAGTTTCAAATTCCTATTCTTAACATCACTAACATGAAAGCTGTTATAAATAATCAAAGCCCTCTTCCCTATTAATATATATCTAGATAAATATATATTTTCCACAAGAGAAGCCTCAAATTGATCTATATAAATATAGGGTTTTGTCCTAGGAATATACCTAATAGGAAATAGGAAGATGAAATCATGTGTCCATGTTATGACTTGACAATAATCTCCAATATGATGCAATGATTCAATAAATTTCATAATTTAAATTAAAAAATTGTTGAAATATAGATACTTGCAATAATATTTAGCATGTTAGATTTCAATAGAGAAATTAATTAACTATAATATTAACCATCTTGATTAAATATATACAACTATATACATAAATACAACATTATATTGAAGATATAAATAAATAAACAAGCTAGATTTGGGGGATCATTGAAACTAACACTAAATTTTCTTCTACTCCCACCATCACTCTTCCAATGAATTTTTTTATGACAAGGTTTGCACATTATGTATATAACAAGTACTTGAATTCCATGAAACAAATATATAATTGGAAATATCTACTCAATTTAAGGTTCTCAATGTATTTCAACTCCTAATTTGTGTCCAACCAAATTTAAAACACTTGTCATCAACATATATTATAAGTAACTAAAACAATCCAGAGTTCAAACAAGTTACTATAAGTTCCCGTCTTGAACATGTATGTACATGTACAAGTGAACTTGAAAATCATGGAGATAATCTAACTCAAACATTTTGGTTCAACCCACTCTTGAATAACATGTAAATTTTTTTGATGATCATCACTATCTAGTCTCCATTTTATTCGTCTGTGTGCATGTGGAACTGCACGAAGATGTAGGGCGGTAGAAATTATAAGGTGACTATATTGATATACCTTGTTATCAACTTGATAGTCCACAAAATGAATCCCATGTTGAACAACTTTGACTTGTCTTAGATATATCCCTTGCACAACAACAGAACCTGCACGGTAAACATGAACCTGAGGTAATACATGTGCCTATGTACAACATTTGCGTGCACAAGGTTTGTACAATATATATTTAATGTTTTTAAGGTAATGTACACATGTACACAATGTATATATATAATTTTTAATTCAAACTCATCTGTGGGAAATAACATTCTATCGTTTGTTTCAGGTCGTGTTAGCTTATTCCTCTCTTTTGTGCAATGTAGTAAATAATAGCTAACACCTTCTATGTTTTCAGGCTCTGCTATAACTGCAAAAACATCTATTGTACACCAAATTTACACAATAAAATTCTAAAAAAATTAGAATTGTCTCTAGACAAGTTAAAGATCATTAAATTTATATAATATTTAAATTATTGAAAACTTACACATGTACCTTTTCTAACCAATTCTGAAATATGGTCATAATCAATTGAAATCAAAGGAATGTCTTGAAATCTTGCATCCTCATTTTCATCGTATGTGTCTGAAATGAATAGTGGTACCATATCCCATTTACTAACGTATTCAAGTTCTTCATTGTTGCATGCATGAGAGTTTCCCGCAATGCACTCAGTGCAGAAACAAGAGTAATCCCTCGTGTATAATGTCCATCCAGGGTGACTATCTGAACTCATAACACAATGCAAAGATCTTGTTATTTCTACCCTCTTCCATCCATGCATCGATCTTCTATCCACACCTAGATAAATGTAATTGCAACAAACTTATGTGAACTTGAACATGTATATATATATGTGCAAATTTTAAATTTAAATAAATTTATTTATTTTAAATGTAATTTATACATACCCGATATCTCCCAAAACACTGTGGAATGTTTCGATTTGTTCTTGAAGATGTTCCGACCTCATTTGATGCAAAGTGTTTCTTGCACCATTCAACAACATCATGTGCAACGTCTATATGATCTACTGAATAACTCATTTGATGTTTTCTTAAAGCACATTTGATGCTAGCTCCTGCGCCATCATGCTCATCCTTTCAATGCCCACTCTCAAAAAACTCCAAACATGTGGTATGTTGTAAATTTTAGGATATCTAGAAAGTGCATAAAATGGCCGTGATGATTTGAATTGTGTCGTACATCCATCTGACCATACGAAATGTTTTTCAAATTTTACACCCTCGCTTCTCAAATTCTAAAAAAAACATTTTTTAAAACAATGTTGTACAAAAAGCGTGTCATGCTCTTTATCAGTACTAATATAAAAGTGATATTCTTTCTTGATGGCTTGTTGTTCATCTGTACTCTCAACACCATCCAATTCCAATTGTGCATGTCGATAACACACATGAACCATAATAGTGACTTGCTTTGAAAAGTAAT
>VCHN02003347.1:0-14343 GCA_007115665.2 Sequoiadendron giganteum
TTTTCTTGTTAATATAGTATGTTTATTTTTTACCTTTTTATTTAATTATTTATTAAAAATTAATTATTTTTAATAATATTTAGATTTTGATATATTTTGACTTTACATTTAGTTTATTATATTTTAATTTTTAATTTAGATTTAAGTTTAATTTTTTTTAAAGTTTTAATAATTACAAATAATTATTAAAATAAATTTAATTTAAAATTATTTGTCTTATTAAACTTTTAAATTATATAATAAAATAAATATAAAATCTAAATTAAAAATTAGGGAGAGTCACAAAACAACTTTTAATTAGATATAGTCACATAGAAAGAGTGAGAGAGATAAAGAGAAGTAGGAGAGCTAGAGAGAAATAAAGAGGGAGAGGGGGAGTTTTAAATAGGGATATCAAAAGAGAGTAAATTGTATAAAAAGACACTTCGATTTTACTTGTAAATATTTTATTTCAATTATGATTTTAACATTTTAAATTAAATTTATTTAAAAATTTACATTCACTTTATAAAAAAATATAAAGCCTATTTTTTTATTTAGTTATTTATTAACTTAATTTGTTTATTATTTTTATTATTAATATTTAGATTTTGATATATTTTGACTTTGCATTTAGTTTATTCTATTTAAATTTTTAATTTAGATTTAAGTTTAAAAATTATTTTAATTATTTATGTCTTTTTATGCAATTACAAATAATAATTAAAAGTTATTAGCATTAATTTAATTTACGAATATTTATCTTATTAAAATTTTAATTATTATTCCCTAGCTCGTCGTGTCTTTAGAAATTCCACACATAAAAAACTCTATCTTCATGCTTCTTCCCATCACCATCCAACATAAAAGGCTTGTGTCCTCAACACTCTTGCAACTCGGGCTCATCGCATTTGTGATAAAGACCACATTGATCTTGAACTTTCCCATCTCTACTGTGTTTTCTACCTCAATGGCTATCGTGACAAACAAATCCTCAAAGCTTTTCCAATTACCAAAAACTGAGCTAATCCAACCCCCAAGCCTTATGGAACCACCCCTTCCCAATTTTCCAACCTCCCCTACATTGAAGGCCTCTCCAATAGGATTTCCAAAATTCTTTCATAGGCAGATATTTCCTGTATGCTTTTCAAACCTATATTCACTACAAGAAATTCATCCCCTAATTAAGGACCCCTTTAATTCTCTTCCACTTTTGGAGCAAAGGATTTAAATTAATGTTCTTTGTAATCTCTATATATTAGGAACAGAGAATCAATTTACAATTAGAGTCAGTGAACATAGTAGTGTTGAGACACACTTATAGAATTCCCTAAGCTTCTCAGCTCCTCACAGTGATCTCTTAGAATTGTAAACCAAGTACCTAACACATTTTCTCAGAACACCTGTGTTAGGAAATAACTTTTTCAAGTTGTAATTAGTAGAAGTCATCACCACTTAAAACCACTCTTATCAATCTTAATAAAGGTTGCAATTAAGTGCCCATGGTTCCCCCTGAAATTCCCTAAGATTCAAACCCTCCCTCTCCCACTCCTATCCTCCCATCCTGGACTCCAGCTTTCACCTCCTTTCTTTCTCTTATTATTTTTCATTTGAGCTCTTTTTCCCTTTGTATTCTGTGGTTTTATGGGTTGTTCTCATAGCTTTCTTTCTCACCTTCATTTTTCACCTAAAGTTTTGGTCCTCTTTTTTATTATTTTTGTTATTAATCATAGGTTTTATTTTCATTTTATTCTCTGCCTCTAAAGTTTTAATGTATTTTATTGTTTTTTCTTATTAATACCATATGTATAATCAACTATACTTATAGTATTAACCTTATTTCCTTTTTCAATTAATTTTATTTATTCATTCACCTTTTTAATTTCTTTGCTCTTTTTCTTACAACTTTTTAATTATTTTACTTTTTTTTTCTTATTATTTTACTTATTATTATTTAATAATTATTTTTCTCTATTTATTTTCTTTCTCTTTCATCTCTTCTTTTGTTTCCATTTTAATTATTTTAAGGGTCTTCTCTTTTCTCTTGTGTTGTTGCCTTAATTATTGTGTTCTTAATGTGTTTTCCATTTTGTCTTTAGTTTCTTTTTTAATCCTTTTTGTATCTCTTTAGCATTATGATAAAATGCATTGAGTTGACTTTTTTATTGCAATGTTTTAATATTTATAATGATTAAAATATATCACTATTATAATCTTATTTTATATTTTTGTATTTAATCTTGTCTTTATTATTTTCTCTTTTTATTTTCTTTTCCTTATAATGAGATATTTTAATCATCATAAAGATTAAAATATATCATTAACTTTTTTAATCTTAAGATCATATTTTTGTCTTTAATTTTATTTTTTTCTCTTGTTATTTGCTTTTCTTTGTAGTCTTGCTTTTTCTTTTGTTTATGGTATTATTTTACTCTTTTCTCAAATTTTTGTAGTCCTTTCTCTTCTCCCTCTCCCTTTATTAAGACTTCTTCTACAATCTCATTTCATTTTTCCTCTCCCTCTTCTTCTTCTCTCTCCCTCTCCCTCTCCCTCTCCCTTTCCCTCTCTACCTATCTCTCCCTCTCTTCCCCCTCTTCTCTATATCCCTCCTCTACCTATCTCTCTCCCTTTCTCTTCCTCCCTCTCTCTATCTCTCTCCATATCTCCCTCCCTCACTCCCTCCCTACCCCCTATCTATCTATTTGTCTCCCTCTATCTCTAGATATGTGTCTATCTCCTTCTCACTCTTCCTAGAACGCTATATTTATATCTATTTTCCCCTTTATCTCTATCTCTCCATATTTCTTCTTTCATCTCTATCTCATTATCTCTCCATCTCTCTACCATGTATATATTCCTCACTCTACTTCTCTTTATATATCACTTCCCATCTCTATATATATTTTTCCATATATCGCTCTCTCATTCTTCGGCTCTCTCTCTCTCTCCCTCTCTCCTTCTCTCCCTCTCCATCTCCATCTCTATCTCCATCCATCTCCATCTCCATCTCCATCTCTATCTCTCTCATTACCCCTCTCTTGATCCCCCCCCTCTTTCTCTCCCTCTTTCTCTCCCTATCTCTCCCTCTTTCTCTCTTCCTATTGCAAAATTAATATGATTTGAGTAATGGAGCTTGATTATCTTCCTAATTCAGAGGTTTTTTAAGTGGATGCATAGTTGGTCTGAACTTATCATTTCTCCATTGAGACATTTTTTGCACAAACATATCATTGGCTAAATAACCTACCAATTAACCTCATGTACTACACAAATGTATAAAAAATAGACCAACTTTTCTCTAATTAACCTTCCAAACCTCTTAGGAATACCCATTTTGATGGAGCTTAAAATTTGTTCTTTGAATTCCATTATTATCTTGCCTCTGTACTAGTTTGTCATATTATTCGGAAGAAACCTAAGGTTGGGATTTTTTATTTTTGCCTTCATGAAAATCCTAATGTTCTATCTAATACCTTGGGTAAGATCTATTCGGTCGTTACCCTTTGGAGTGGGTTTTAAAAATGACTTATGTCCCATTTCTTCATCTAGGCTGAGCCCCTTCTAATAAACATAGTTAAATCTTTTCGCCTAACTTTATTATTTCCTAACTTTAGGTTGGCCCATGCCCTCATGTTTAAAAACAACATTAAGTCATCGTTTATCATCGACCTAGGTGATTTCCCCTTGTCCCTTTAATAATTGTTTTATTTTTTGTAGGGAACAATTTTTTAATGACCATCGATCATCCATCAGTTGATCCTGACTGTTCCCCACAATCCCATGATGACCTCACCACTAAGTTTCAACTGATCGCGATATCACAGGCGAGCGCCATGTGTCTCAACCGGTGGTGCCAAAGGAATAATCAAAGTGATTTAATATTTATGTCGAGTTTTAATACATTATATGATAGGTTACTAAAGTGGCTGCGAGATGCACGTGCTCAAAATCGACGGTGATGTTATAATCTTGATGAATAGTTGCTCGATGGTTATGTTCAGTGATGGTGACTACTATGAATGAACACGATTACTGATGGTCGAGATCAGTGATTTCCTACCATCGCGTGATCCAAAGATGCAAGGTATTTAGTTATATTCTTATAAGATAGTAGTTCAAATGGGAAGGTATATTTGAAAGGCTTTGTAAAATCCATATTGTAATATATTCCCAAATGAACTGTATGATATAATTATTATTTTGAGTGTTTTTATGTGCAGATATAATTTCTCTTGACTTTTCCAATATATATTGTATGCTCTATTAGCCATGATTTCATGATTAATTTTCCACTTTCAACACTACTTCTTACTAACTTTTCCATCCAAATTTGGCTCTTAGACTAAATATTTCATAAAGGTGCATTTTAATTTTCTTTCTAACACCTTTGAATGAATTTTTAAATTGGTTCAACCATGCAAAAAGTGTGGTTACTTTTAATTATTTCCACTTAAATGTTGGTTACAATTTTCTAATTTTCTTTCCATTTAGCTAGTCACAATTTCATACTAGCATTAAACCTTGAAAATGGCAGTTTACTTCTACTTAAAACTTGTGGTAATTTCATTAATCTCTTGCTATCTCTGGTGTTGAATTGGACTAGTTATGTCATCTAGGATTTGTTCCTCAATTTTTTTTTTACTTTAAAAAAATAAAATGTTATGATGGTTATACTTGTATTACCATGAATGGACATAAATTTGAGGATTTTGGGTGTTTTCATTCAATTTTTCATGTTTTCCCCTTAGCTCCCACTTTATGTGCGTTTTTTATGGAAGCCTTTGGATACATTTTGGCTAATAGTTTTTCATGGAACCTTATTAAAGGTGCTACTTTTCCTAACTCTATAGCCCAACTATTCAATGGTCATTTTTCTAATGACTCCTTTCTCACTCTCTTGGAGGACAAATGTGACATTATTTAGGATATTCAATGCCTAGATATTGTTTGGAAAGCTTCAAGGTCAAATATATAGTGGCATAAAACTCAATTTTATAGGAAATCATTCTTAACCAAGCCCCATTGTTTCAATTCCTATGGATAGAAGGGGGTTGATCATAAGGAAGTGTTGATATTCCTAAGCATCTCTTTTACCTTTTAGGTTTCTCCTTCCTCTTTAAGGAAACATATCATTTCTACAGCTGAGAAAAATTATCATATTAAATTATTAAACCCCTTTCTTTGGCAGGGAGATTCCATGTGTGTTCAAAAATTCTTGTTGCACACATTTCCATTACTCATGTTGCTAAGAACCTTGCAAATCCTCATATTTGATGATTGAAAAAATCCAAAGGTATATTTTATGGCCTCCCTTTAACCAAGGAAAATGGTTTCAAAAAGTATCCTAGGAGTTTTATTATTTCCCTCATGACTATAATAGGCTTGTCTTTCTTTATATTCACTACTCTAAATGGCACCATAATTTTAAATTTAATTAACATACTCTAAAACCTAATGAAACCAGGTTGTAGCTCATCAAATTGGAGAAGTGAAAGGTCAATACCAGCACTGAGGAAGAGTTTGGAGGAGTGAAAACAAGGTCAATACCAGTGCCGAGGAAGAGTTTGGAGTTAAAACAAGGTCAATACCAGCGCCGAGGAAGAGTTTGGAGGAGTGAAAATAAGGTCAATACCAGCATCGAGGAAGAGTAAGGTGGAGTGAAAATAAGGTTAATACCAGCACCGAGGATGAGGTTGAGGGCACTCATGGAAAATCGATGACCAAGGGGCAATGAGTACTATAATTTTGGCACCCCCATTCTCTTTTACCTATAATTTTCATGCCTAGTTTCCAAAGATCTTCTCATACATTGGCACCCCCATTCTCGTAAAATGGTATAAGATAAGATAGAAAAAATAAAATAGCTTAGTCTTTCACATTTTTATAGTGATTACTAGAGGCACATAGACCAATTCTTCATAATTGAAGAATTTTATCATACTTTTCCAATGATGGCATTATGAGAAAACCTTAGGTTAAATCAATAATTCCTAGCTAAGTTCTTTAAATCATGTCCAACCGTATAAGAGAAGACCGCTGCTATGTGTACTTGGATACCATGGAGAAAGGATCTTTGGGCTCTTTCATCAATCAAGGTATTGTTAAATTTAACACCTAAAAGTGAGAATGAAGAATCTTTCCTAGGATGGTGGCCAATTATGCTTCTCAACACCTAGATTACAAAATCCTTTTCAATATCATTGTCATCACAATTAAACCTATTACTTGAGATATAGTCATAGAGGTAAAAAAATTGGCTTTCTTGATAGTAGATACATTCTAGACAATTCAATCCTTGCATCGGTTATTATTGAATGGGCCAAAAAAACTACTCACGATGCCCTTACTATTAAGTTAAAAGTTTGACAACGCATATGATTGCATCAAATGTCCTTTCATTTATAAAAGGATAAAATGTATTTATTTTTAACCCTAAATTATTATCACATTCAAAATTACAAAATACCAGTTGAATGAAGAACCTTCATTTGAAGGTGATGTCATCATGACCTTTGAATGAAGAACCTTCATTCAAAAATGATGCCATGTCAAGACTTTCAAATGAAGGTATTTTTTATTTTAAATATTTCATGTCCAAAATGCTTTATAAAAGGAACCTGGCATGAAGGACCTTCAAATGAAGACCTTAATTCAAAGGTCCTTCATTAGAAGATCCTTCATATGAAGGTTCCTTTAATGCCATCCCATTATAGCTCTTAGAGTTGTTAGAGATATTTTTTTTTCGAAGTAGAGATTCGACCATCAAATAGTGTCACCATGACTCTACCAAGATATCCATCAAATTGATAAACCCTAACTTAACAACCACAAATTCATAAGAAAATTGCCCCTGTCAGCCCTAGGGCATCAATTCAATGCCAAGTTTCTTGCTTTAGTGGACCCCTAAATGCAATGAACCTCTATCATACCATGATGTACACCAATCCACCTAGTTACAGTTCCAAGAAAGTGGGTGGATTGGTGGATGTCATTTCTATTTAGCCCTCAAACCCTTACATAGGCAAAATAGGGCAGTCCCAAAATTTGATTGTTTTCTCCCACAAAACAGTGATTGGGCACTTCAAAACAAATGCAAATGAAAGGGAACAAATATATTTATCTACACCAATGATCTCAGAGCATTTCAAGCTTGTACAAATCTGTTGGTTGTTTTTACTATAACCAAGTTTATCTTTTAATCTACCTATGGAATTTCCAATTCCAATTAGGGGCAACTCGAAGGACTTGGACCAAATAACGAGGGTTTTAATAAACCTCCCACTCTTTGGGCTCTGCAAAACCTAGGAGGGTGATCCCCTTAATGTGTTTATAACCTCTGCACCAAACTTATAAACAACATCAATAATAACAGATCATCTCATTTAATAGCTCAATATAACAAGATAATACTGAAACAAATTGGTTGTTCATCAATAATATCAACTATTTGGAGCATGAGATACTACAAAAACATTACAAAACTTAAGATATTCATTGATTTGCAATTTGTAGCAAGCTCTAAGCAAAGACAAATGAATACAAAACCTCACAAACAAGTACAATTTAGACCAGTGTCATATACCATTGGAGGAGTCAAATTCATAAGCACTTAAGGATTCATGACAGATTCAGACACATAACATATAAAATCTCAAATAATATTGCCTTACGATATCATCAATTTTTATTCTAACCCAGTACTACTTATCAGATCCTTACATAAACATATCCACCTATAACCTCACTCAAGCATTTTAATTAATTCCTTGAATTAAGGCCAAAATGAGAATCATACACACCTCAACAGTGAGATGAACAAAATAATCCATGATCATTTTATTCAAGATAATGATATGCTCATACAATGGAGAGACATGAGCTCAAAATGAGTAATTTCCATTCAAATTCTAGTACTGTCTTGAAACATTAAACATTCATCAGTTTAAAACCTACTACAAAAATGACAAAAAACCTAAAACAACATTTTCACTATGACATCAAATTTTTTACAATTTTCTCTGCAACCTTACTTAGAATCAACCTAAAATTTTCTAACTTGCTAACACATATTTCTGGCCTTGAAATACTTCTTATAGAGAATGAAGGAGCAAACAAGCATCGGGCTAGAAATACACATTTCACCAGTCATTTGGACCGCCCTAGGACATTTCAAAAATTTGTTACACAACCGAGTCCCTGAAGAATCTTCATGTTTATCCCATCTACTTGTAAAATAGTTGTTGCATTGGCCAAACCTCAAATACCTGCACCAAAACTTCCATCAAGACATAACCAAAATCTGTTATAACCAAAACCATTGAGCTGTGAAATGCTAGTAGTAGACTGTCCTATTCTTCTTTAGTTAAATATTTGTCTACCCATCTCTGATATTCATTATCTTTTGGCCAATCAAAATTTACCACTTCATTCACCTTAGCACTATAAGGTGTGTACTTGACTGCTTTCAAAACACTCCAAAAATGTGTTGGCATTAATGATTTTATCCATACAACTCGTCAGCATATCATAATCCGAGTCATCACAAATCAATTTGATTTGTGCAATGATGACTTCATCCACCCTATCGTGCCACTACTGCAGTGATCTAACATTTCCATGGGTATCTACTAAAACTGGTAAAGACATGCCACTCTAGTCATCAAAATTATTTACTAGTTCCTTAATCTTCCCACTCAAATCATCAAGTAAGAGGCTTGAAAACCTTGCAGTGATTTTACAAAAACTTGAGTAGGCCTGAATGATTGGGGCCTATTATCTCCATCGAATCTAGAGGCCGTATACATAACATCTAGGTCATTGGCCCTAGGGATCCACTTCTCAACTAAAGGCAAAACTAATTCTTGATCCCTAGTAATGTTTCTTATTGAATCTAAGAATAAAAAATATAAAGAATAAACTGATGGTAATCTACTATCAACTCCCTCATTCAAATGCCTCAAAACTGTGTCTACAACTTCATTTTGATTGGCAACTGCTCCCTTCTCACTTGCTTTTAGAGCTTCCCGTCACTCTGTAATCTTATTAAGCATCTTATTTTTGGTGGGATCTATAGAGTACTCAACCTCCTCTTCAACTGGCTCTAATGAAGGACTAGGAGCATGAGTTTGGATGGGGGACCCAAGAGTAGAAACAATTGGAGAAGTTGGAGGTACTAATCTTGATGTGGAAGGTAAGGAAAGGGTACCAGGAGCACTAGAAGACTCCCCCACATGTCTGTACTTCAACCTGTCTACCTCAATTTTCAGCTCAATATTCCTTTGTTTCATACTAATATACTCTCCAATAATGGTGTTATACTTCTCCATCAAAATTTTCTTCTCAACTTCTTCTCTTTCAGTTGTCTTTTGGGCTAGTTTGATCACATTTATAGTCAAGTTTGTAGCTTTTGTAGTTGAATTTTTTGAAGCTCTTTTGATTATTAACCCTCCCCTTAGGTTTACGCTAATATCAGTAACATTTGGCTTTCTACCCTGGGGTGTTAATGCCCAAATAGTCAAGGTCTCATATTCCTCACTAAAGGCAAAATCTTGGAGTGATGCCGTGACCTCCTCTTTGGTGTTCTGCATTGGATGTTTGGACTTCAAAATAACATTGAATGCTACCACATCTGCTATGTCCCACTTAGGTAAAATCAGAACACCAACCTAGGTCAGCAACTTCCTTCCCTCCTCAGGAGTGATTCTTTTGAACTCATTCATGAGTTGAGCCTTCACCTTATCATCATTCTCCTTATCAGACCTATCAAGCCTTGATTCTCTTCTCTCCTTGCACTTGGCTTGGTACTCTTCTAGCTTCAACCTCCAAAATAGTTGCAAGAAAACTAGAGTCTTCATAAATTCATCATCATCCAAGAATGCATTGCATGCTTCCATTCTGGCATCTTGTACACATTGGCCTTTCATTTCCATATCAGATAGTACTAATTGAGTTGATCTAGTAGGGGATGGAATACCAACCTACATGTCTTGATCAGTAAAAAATATTTCATCCATCAAAGCTTCTTATGTTTCCTCAACTCTTTGCCTCATAGGGCTTGGCTCTGATGTTGGTAATGCAGGATCATCTTCTAGTGGAGAATCTAAATCAATTATCTTTATTCCTCCAGGTTCTCTAATTTTTGGCCCTGGGTGAGTTGAGGTCTTCATAATTTTTTTTCCCTTCATATCCTCTTCCTCCTCACTGCTACTGGCATTCCTCTTTCTCTTGTAAAGAGGACAACTCATTGTAGGTTGATAAGTTGGCCTTGTTTATGTAGGCCTCACCTTTGATCTTTGTATCCCAAAATCCAATTCCAAATTGACCCTCTTGGTCATCAAAGTGCCCATGATCTCTCTGAATTTATCCATCAAGAAATCAATTTTCTTGTGGAATGGAGTGAATTCCATTAATGGATCATACTTGGGATCCATTTTTTGCACTGGAGCTAGTCATTTTTCATATGCAATCCACTTCTCCTTATTCAATTCTTGTTTGTTCAAATCAAATTAATTTATGATTAAGTTCTCAGGAAAATTGAACTCATGGGTAAACTTGCCACCCTTAATATTTTGCCTAAACAAGGAAAAGAAACCCTCTGAATCATGATGCCACCTGGAACCACTCGTCAAATTAAATTCATCAAAATATCTCCCGAAATGGACCCATCCTCCCTTAGAGGAAACAAAATATAATACAACAGTGTAATCAGGGAAGAGAACCATTTTCCCTTCCCTGTCAAGTTATCCTCATGGATACAACCTATTTTCTAGATGACTTCAGCAAACCCCATTCTGGATGGCACATTGAAAGGGAGGATATGTGGGGCTCCCTGGAAGCCATACACTCTTAGAACAGTGCCGACTGGGTACAAAATGATGTCACCCCAGTTGTGAAAAACCTTTAAATCGGGCTTCCTCCCCTTAGGTCTGAGAAAATCGTGAAGATCCTCAGTAATCCTAGGAACATTAACAATTAACTGAGCCTTGAGTCTGGAAGCAAATAAATTTTCAAATTACACATAACTAGTGCTTCCTCTGTTGTATGACAAGTTTGCAATCCAAACCTGCACTAATAACCTTTCTCCATTTATGTCCTGCCTTAACTCCATCTTCTTTGAGTAAAAGTCGACATTCTTATACAAAAAAATGTACATTAGCAATGAGTACTAGAAGAAAGGATTGCTAGTATCTCCTACTTACAATTTCAACAATCCATCATGTATCTTTTCTGCTAGAAAAGATGGAAAGTCATATATCACGAAGAAATTGGGTTGTTGTATCTGACCCCCTTGAACATGTATGCAATTGGCATAACAGTATTCGAGCTAAAACCCAGAATCTGGCATAGTGAATAGAAAGTGGCCAAAAAGTGATTGGAAAAGCAACTTAGCTTGAAAGGCTACTGGTCACTTGAGCTAATGTAAATTGTTGAACTGCCTACCCTAGCCAGATATGGAGGAAGCAACTTCAATCTGAACAGCGGCTTTGATCTTGCATATTCTTGCTTCATCTCCTCAAGATCAATTTAAACCAAAAATGGGCTAGGTTCACTCAAGTTGAATACTTGTTGAATTTCCTCTTTTCTTACACTCAACAAAACCTCTCCATCATGATCCCTAATCACTCTCATGACAAGTTCATATCCTGTTGCCACTACCCTAAGCAGGTCCACGTTAGGGAACACATTTGGCACTACAAATTTTCCCATATCATATCTCCAGGCATTAGAGAAAGGGTGAGGTAAATTTCGCTACCCATACTAGAGCTTGAACATTTCCAAACTTGCCATAGCAACCCTAGCATCTGCGATGTTATAATTTTTGCATACTAGCCCCTCACCTAGGATTCTTCCATTCATCAGAACTAAACCCCTCCTCTTATCATTTGTTGACAATGGCAATTGGTCCAGGAAATCATCATACAAATTTCTCTGTAAATAATCCACATGGCCAAAATGTTGCTTTGGTGGCGCCATCTCAATAAAACTAGGGCTTCCTCTAAAACTCAAACTTTGAATAGATTAGGGCTACTCAGAAAATGAAATCACAGTAAAACCTTACAATTTCCCACAATTTTGATCAAACCAGTAACCCTACGACAATAATCAACAAGCACTCTAACCAACACACCACAATTCTTCACAAAACCACAGTCAAATTAACTAAAGCAACACATAAAACAACTCACGAGATTACGTTATGCAGAAGACCAAATCTTTGATGTGATTGCTTGAAACTTCATCTCTAGCTCTAAAACTGCTTCGTGAAGGTGCTTGAATGCTTTGTGGTGAGAAAAGATGAAGTAAAAAAGATTTATGTCATTTGAATTGATCCAGTAAACATCTCTTCCACCATTAAAGCTCACTTACATGTCTCGCCAATGGCTTCAATCACATTTGATGCGAATTTAAATTCTAACCGTAGATCTTTTACTTTTGTCAAAGCATTGAACGAATACCTTCAAAAAAGGCTGATGCAATCTTCGTCTCATCATCGAGGGCCCACCATAGTATGCAGCACCAAAGGATACACGTGGTGCATTCCTGTGATATTGCAATCCATAAACATCCTGCATCTTCTGATCACGCGATGGCAAGTAACCGTTGATCTACACCATCGGCAATCATGTTCATTCATATCCGTCACCTGCATTGAAGTTAACCGTTGAGCAACGTTTTCACCAAGATTATAACATTTTCGTCAATTTTGAGCATGTGTATTCTCTAGCCGCTTTAGTAACCTGCCACATAATGTATTTAAACCTTGACACAAATACTAAAGCATTTTGATTATTCCTTCAACACCACCAGATGAGACACATGGCATCCGCCCATGATATCACGATCAGTTGTAACTCTGTGGTGGTGGCATCGTGGGATTGCGGGGAATGGCTAAGATCAATCGATGGTTGATTGATGATCAATTAAAATCTCTCCCTACAAAATAAAACATTTATTAATAAGAACAAGGGGACACCGTCTAGGCTGACGACAAATGATGGCTTAATATTTTTTTTTTAAACATAGGGCACGAGCCAACCTAAACTTAGGAAGTAATAAAGTTAGGAAAAATATTTAACAAAATTTATAAAAAGGGGCTTAGATGAAACAATGAGACATAAGTCATTTTAATACCCACTCCAAAAAGGTAACGGCTGAATATATCTCACCCAAGGTTTTACATGGAACATTAGGATTTTTATGAAAGCCAAGGAAAAATCCAACCCTAGGTTCCTCCCAAACAATGTAACAAGCCAAGACAAGGAAAAAACATAAATGGAATTCAAAGAACAAGATTTGAAACTCCATCAAATCCACCATGATGCACACCAATCCACCAAGTTACAGTTCTAAGACAGTGGGTGGATTGGTGGATGTCATTTTTATTTAGCCCTCAAACCCTTACATAGGAAAAACAGGGTAGTCCTTGTATTTGATTGTTTTCTCCCATAAAATAGTGATTGAGTACTTCAAAACAAATTAAAATGAAAGGGAACACATATATTTATCTACACCAATGATCTCAGAGAATTTCAAGCTTGTATGGATCCATACAACACAAAAGAACTTCAGAAAAATAGTAAAAACACATAAAATTGCTTCAAGAACGTGGTATTTGATATGAAATTTTGGTATCAAATCCTCCAACAATTGCAATGGGATGGGAATACAATATGATAGAAGTGGGATAAGAAATGCATCATTTGAAGTATTAAACCAATATGCAAAGATGAAAGAAAGTGCTAACCCCTTAAACTGGAAAAGTTTCTTTTAACTATAAGTTTGTTGGGTAGCCAATTCTTTTAAGTTATCAAATCCTACCATCATACATAATCAAAATGTTGTTGTTTCAAATGACTATGAGTACTAACTTTCAATATTTGAAGATGTTGAAACTTTGTCATAGAGAATTAGAACATTGATGCGACCACTCATCCTACCTTAAAACATACCAAAAGTATCTTAGCAATTAGACATAGGAAGATTTAAGATGACTTAAACAATTTTTATTGCCAAAGCATAAACATATGATGAATTTACTAGGCCTAGTACACACTCCCTCCTCGTTAACCACTTAGACATATGGAAATTAAATGTAAATTTTCTTCTATTTTTAGTCATGTAGGTGTCGAATAAACCACTTGGTGGTGTTTCCCTTCAAGTTTATTTACTCGAATGAAGAGAAAAATTCCTTTGATTACAATTAGAGAATACATTTGAGGCCTTGGTTGTGTAGCTGATGGACCATAGTCACATTTAACTCTTGTTACAAAGTTTGAGAGTTAAAATGTTAAGTAGATTTCATTTGTGATGGACACATTTGGATGGTAGTAACAATATCTTGCAATCTATCAAGACTTGATTACC
>VCHN02002198.1:0-18151 GCA_007115665.2 Sequoiadendron giganteum
ATTTTTGAAAATAAAATATTTGTTTTAAGAGTTTTTGGTTCACCAAAAATTAATAGAGGGAAAAAGAAACCTAACTTAAAGAGAGTGTAATTTTCTAAATTAGATTTTTCAGCCAATATCACTCTTAGAATTAGTCTATTTAAAAAAAAAAAAATGTTTTAAAGTGTTTTACTATTTTTTTATGAGAAAACATTAGACTTATCTAGGAACGTATTTCAAAATAGGAGAATTTAATTTATAAAGCTAAACCAATAGCGTTGAAATGGAAAATTATTATTTATTGCTAACTAAGATTAAAAAAAAATATTAAATTGATACCAAAATAAAATATAGTGGATAAAAAGGAACCTATAGCTATATGTTAGAGTTATCTAGTCTTTATGTTTACATGATGTGTAGATGTCGATGTGGCATATTGGAATTCATAGAAATTTCATAATTCTACTAGCCAAAGAACTTATTTCAATCTTCAAATTTCTCATCTAGCTACATGTAGGATAAGGAGAAATAATACTAGTAGTTCTAGGTATGATAAAACTAATAAAAACTAATTTAACTAAATATTTGGTCATAGAGTGTTGGTTTTTTACCATAGCATGTGTTCTAATGGACGGTGCTAGGTTTGGGAAACTATTATACTAACACTTATTGTTTTGTTTTTAGTTTTAAATAAATTAAAATAGTTATTTAGCTATGTGAGAAATTCATCATGAATCAAATGATTTAACACAATAGATGGGTGAGATAATTTTAGTTTTGTAAAGATTTTTTAAATATTGGTTATGTATCATTTTCCGCTTAACATACTAACATACTATTGTTGTCACAAGGAGGGTTTGATGTAACTTCAGAAAGATGGTTTACATTATAGAGGGTTAATGGATTTTTTTCCAAATCTACCATGATTGAATATAGACTAATGAAAGATTCAAGGAAATCATATTGCATTTATATTTCTTCCAATTAATATTATGTTATTTCTTTATAAAGTTGCAATAAAAATTTGGCTACCTAGTGCCCTCCTTTATAGAGAACCTAGGTTTGTGGCAAGTTTTTATGATATAGGATAGTTCTTAATATAAGGAACTTAGGAAAAATAAAAAATAACTGACAAAATTAGCAATCTATTTTCCACATAGAGGTTTTTAAATAAATTTACAAGGAAAATTCACATAATTAGTTTTTTTTTCATGATATAGAAAACTCAAATTTTTGGTCCTAAGGTAATTTTTATCTACAAATAACTTACATAAAAAATTCCACTCTACAAATCAATAAGAAATATCATGTCTACAAAAAAAATTTATTGAGAAACTTTTACCACTTTAAAAAGAAAAAAATCACTCTATAAATCAACAAGAAATTTGAAATGCATGCTAGAAATTGTTACTAGAAGATTTTTACCTCTATGGTTTATTTTTCAATTTGTGTTTTTAAAGATGATTTTGGCTAACTTGTACCAAAAAGGTTACATTATGAGATTTGAACCTTGATTTTATTATGATTTGGCATGTCTTCTTTAAATTATTTTGTTATGGAAATTCTTGTTTGTAATGTTCAATTCCTTGACAACTCTTCAATTACGGATATTGAATTATTTTTAAGTTTTTAAATTTCATGAAAATATAAGATTGAATGACTGCTCTTATGACTAGTTGGGTTCATGTGAATCCTACATCTTTTGTTTTAAAAATCATCAAGAGAAAATTATTATTGTACAATTGCTATTAATATTTAGAGAAAATTATTCCTCATACTAAATAATTGTAGTAAATCCATTTATGAATTTGACTAAATATTATAATTCACAAGCATAATTATCTTGGATTTAAGTTACACATATGTACTATTTCCTCTCTCAAGGAGTTTTACCTAATAGTATTGTAAGGAATCTAAGGTGGCAGAACAACTTCCTATGCTAATCTTGAGAGTATGATAATGCAAAACTTTATAGATCTTTACAACATTAACAAAAACATAAACAAAAATTAATATAAATATCATGTATACCACAACACAATGATTTACGTGGGGAAAAACCTTTCAGGAGAAAAACCCCACACTCCAAAAGCTGCCCAATATATTATTTAAAAATCACAAATATTGCAATATACTTGTAGAGAAAGCTTCTCATAAGATTATCACCAACCAAAGATCTAAGGGCAACACAATCATTATCAGTCCCTCAAAATACATCACAATATATAATTGTAATACAATAACCTCATAAAATAGGGTTTCCCTCTAGTGAAATTCAAGCCAACAAAATATCTACCATCAGATTTGAGGCCTAATGATGAATGGTCCAAATTTACAATATGTGGCTTTTAGGGGCGCCACCCCTAAAACCCTGTTGGGGGATGATCCCTCTAACCCTATAGGGGGTACACCTTGCACCTCCCCATTCTTACTTATCAATAGAAAACCTTATATAATTTTCAAGGTTGAGACATATTTTCCCAACAAATCTCCCACTTGTCGAATACCTTGCAAGAGCAATGGGAGGGAGTATAAACATCATTTTTAATTGCTAGGGGTTGAAAAAGGCCCATGTCCTCTGAACATCATCTAAACTTATTTGTTCTCATAGGATTAGTTAAAGAATCAACAAATTCATCAAATTCTCTACCTTAACTAGATTCACCCTACCATGTTTGACCATATCTCTAACAAAATGATAGTACATCAATGTGCTTGGTCCTAGCATAAAATTTTAGGTTCTTAGCTAGACATATGACACTCTGACTATCAAAATAAATTTCACTGCAACTTTTTTTATTCTAATATCTAAACATAGTCTCTTAAGACAAATGCATTTTGTTGATGGTGAAAATGACACAAACAACGCTTAAACAGAATATTTCTACTCTATTTCTCCTGAAAAAGAAAGACAACATATAGTAGCCTAACTCCCAAGGTCCTAGTAGTTGGTTCTCAACTGTCTGGTGTCACTCAATCAGTCCATGCAACTATAATATTCAAAGGGGCCTTTGCTGGTAATAAGGAATCTGGCGATGACTTATTCATGTTGTCTTTAATAAAAGGGGTTTTAAATAAAGAAAAAAAGATAGATCGAGGGTGTACATCAACAAACACTGAATAATACTTATCTAAAATCTAGACATATATCTTCAAAATGAATGTTGTTCCAAGCAGATCAAAGAAAACCCGAACTGATGCAATTTATAGAATAGTCCATACTATTGCATGCATCCAAGTGCTTAATTGTATCACAATCAGGACATCATCTGATATTTCCAAGATAAAAGACACACTTTCATTACATTTGCATTGAGACCACATAGATCAGCAGGACTTCAATAAATTCTAATTGTGATGAATTTAATGAAATAATCTTTAAAATCTGGCTTCTTCTAAGAGTTTTAGATCACAAAATAAACTCTTGTGCTTGACACAATCCTTTATATATAGATAGATTATAATTCATCAACCTTATCCAACAAAACTCAATTCCAACTCCATTTGGCGTAAAAAACCTGTAATTATATTCAACTATAAATAAAGTAACAGTGTATCTCTGTAAAAACTACAAAAAATTCTATCTCCTACTATCAGGTGGCTAATCTTATTCTCATTAGCCAACCCTTACAATATGATACCTCATAGGTATTTATAGATATACAAAAATCTGAAGTCCTTTCTATTTTAGGTTGATCCACCTTTTTAGGAATTAAATTCCTCTTGGAAACTCAGTTAAACTAGAAGAAAAGAATAGGGAGGAGAAAAGAAAGCCATGCACTCACAAACTGCCAGTTGTGCATGCAGAGGAGAAAAAATGAAACCATGCATGCATGAGGTTATCAATTATGCATGCGAAGCTGGCTTTGCAATGTACTCATCATAACTAGAGAAGACCTATTGAAGAACCTCCAAATCCGGCCCATCAACACAACTATCTTCAAATTTGATCCTTTCTAGCTCTGCAGTAGCAAACCCTCTCATGTCCTTTAGCTTGGTCAACTCCCTCTTAGCTTCTTTTACCTCTTCGTTAACATCCATTAATCAATCTAACAACATATCCTCTCCATCATCTCCTTTTTCAATGACCTCTTTAAACCTATCATCCCATTTTTCCTTTATTTGGTTCAAAGGTAAACCCTCCTTTACTGGTATATTAACATTCACTATGATAGCAATAACTGCTTCCAACTCCTCAAATTGTTCATTCAGATCCTTAATAGAATCTTGAACTTCACTTTTATGCCTGTATAGAAAGTTAGACCTAAATCGAAGTATACTGGAAGTCTTTTCCAAGAAATCTTTATTGTCCTCTTCAAGTATTGATTGTTCTAGAAGAGTGGAATTTGACAAATTTCTAACCTCCTTCAATCTCTGACTATATCCCCTGTACGCCTCCTCTTGTTCTCCCAATACTTTGACATACTGGTTCATTTCCTCTATTAGATCCTCCATCATTTTGTGGACCTCAAAACTATTTTCCAACACTTCACTTATTTCCTGATTTATCTTATCAGTCCACCTATCCAACATTTCTGCCTTACTCCTTACCTGTACCAAATCATCCACCTCTTTCTTACTAAGAAAAATTGGTGTTTCAATGGTGGAAATTTGTTGTCACCTCAGAGCATAAACACTTTTCAATAAAGAATGCAACTGATCTAATTGAGCCTTAAGCTCATCCTTTTTTTGCTTAGCTTTCATCATTTTGGATTGAGTGGATGAAGCTACCACATCTATCAAATTCATCTGTTGATCTTTGGTGGGTCTCCCTAAGTTAACTGTGCCCAACTAGTAATCAGTCAATTGCATGTCTCCTACATTCTTGTCCATCATTGGTATGGGACAATCAGCAACAATTTCTCCTCTGTCGGTGAGCCTAGTGGAATGTAGGATTTTGGCCTTCTTCTTGGGCCTTTCCTTTTCAATTTCCTTCATCATTTCATCCCAATTGAGAGGCTATGAAGGTGTCACTGATCTCTTCTGAAGATCCAATTTTAACCAAGTGGGAGCACCTGGAGTAGTGGTCATTATAGTTGAAGAAGAAGCAATAGTAGTAGTAGAGGGTGGTTGCACATTTACTTGAGGTTGAGAATCAACCCCTTGTTTCTCTTGCTGCTCTTGCTCTGTATTTGTCTTAGCAATCTTTTTAGCTTCCTCTCTATCCTTTTGTTCTTGTATCATTTTCTCTTCTTCTTCCTTTTTCAACTTTTCTTCTTCTAATCTCTTCTTCTCCAACTCCCAATTTCTTTCTTCCTCCAATGCCTTAAGTCTTTATGCATCTTCCTTTTCCTTTTGTTGCTGCTTGACAAGCTCCTTAGCATCTTTCTCGTTTTGCACCCATTCTGCTTCCTCTTTCTCTTTATGAGCATCTTCAACAAGCTTCAACTTAGCCGCAAGAACTTCTCTTTCTCTTTGATGCCTTGCTTTTTCTTCCTCCAAACCATGAATTTTCTGTATTAACTCCAGCTTATCATTTTCCTCTTTGATCCTAAGCTCCTGCTCCTTTTGTTTTTGTTGTTTTTCCATCTCATTAGCTCTTCATTTGGCTTCTACCTATTGTTGTTGAAGTAAGGCATCAGCTTGTGCCTTAGCATCAATTTCCTTTTGCTTCTCTATGGCCTCTGCATGTGCTTGAGCATCTGAGGCTTTCTTTGCCTCCTCAAACAAGGCCCATTGATCCTCCTCTATCAGTATATGCTCGATTTCCTCCTCTAGAGGCATATTTTCTTGTGCATCCTTCTCTGACAAAGTCTCATCAGAGTCTATTCCAACATCATGGATCTCCACCTCTTCTCCTTTTTCCTTCAAGGTCTCAACTGTATCATAGAGAGTACCTCTTTGCATTTCTTCACTTTGCTTCTTTATAGGAGGGACTTGAGAAGATGACTCACCTACTGCTGAAGTGAAAACCACTGGTCCTACTTGGGCATCTCCCTCTTGTGTCTCTGGTTCATCTTGAGTTGATGCTTCAAGCTCAATCTCCTCAATGTCAGGAGGGAAGAATTCCAAGGGCTCCTCGGAAGGCAATTTCCTCTTGATTCTTTTGTATCCCTTCCCCTTCTTAGAAGTCAGTTCTTGAGGATTTTTGGTTCTTAGGACAGCCCAATGTATACTTCTATCCAAAACTGGCCTCCCTATCTGCTTTATGTCAATGGTCTCCTCACCATCCTAGTCCATCGGATCCAAGCTTTTGGTGCCAATATTTAATGCTTCATATGATGGATCTAATACCACTCCATCATCTACTAATGTGTCAGGGATATCATCTTTGATCCCAAGTTCTACCATGAGTGAGACGGGTAACCTCTCATAATTTTTATTCTTGAGGTCATACTCATCTTGAAGGTCACTCCAAAAATCTTCCAACAAGTTGAAATGTTTATCAAAAACAAAAGGCAGCAAGGCATTCATCTTCTTCCTCAGGTCAAAGTACTTTCGAGTTGTGTACAAACCTAGGTTCATGTGTATCAACTCACTACACACTACCTTAGCTCCCACACAATGTTGATAGCTATATTCACCCAATTGCATGGGAAACTTATGACATCCTTTTTTATGCTTCAATCCAAACCAGGCATTAACCCCTAGAGCTTGATACACAAATTCCATTAGAACTATCCTATTGCCACAACATCTTGGGAGCAAATGGGGATGACCTTCAAATCCAACCAGTCTAAAATAAGTGAACTTGGGGTATTGGATATACCAACATCCCCATTCTATGATAAACATCATAGCTTCTTGGCTCAGTCTATATCCTGCATCCCCATTAAGTTGGTTAATGATTACATATAGAAATGCATCATTAACCCTTCTAAATTGCGTTTTAGATAATTGTAGAGATAACTTATTATAATGGTCCCAAACTTTCCTTTGCCCATTAGCTTCTCCCAATATACCCACTCTATTCAATCCTGGAAAGATGCCTCCTCTAGCTGTTGCATAAACAACATAGGAAGTCATAAAGAAGCATTTGGTTTCCCTTATCCTTGTTAACTGGTCATGAATAGCATCTTAGACAACCATTGGCCAATCAAACTATTGGGTGCCATTAAAGATGGTCTGAATGAAGGGAAACATCCATTCCTTGAAGTGAAATGCATCCCTCTTCCCAAAGACTCTAGAGAACATCATGATCAGGTCTGATACTTCTTTGTAGAATTTTGTCCTCTTTGGTTGATCATGAAGCTTGGTCAGAGACTTCTTCTTTGTTCTCAACCATTTCTTGTTCAAGTGAGCTTTGTTGGCCTCCTTGTATTTGCTATATTTCTCTAAAGCTTTTGCCTCCTTCAGCTGTGACAGGTTCTTTGGAACACTAAACATGTGTTGGAACATTTGAGGAGTGAGATCTATAATTACATTATCCTGTGAATCCACACACTACCTAGTGGCTAGATTGTAAGCCCCTACTACTGTCAGAATCAACTCTGGGCACTGGACAGATAGAGGAAATAAGGTGATATGATCCAAACCAAAATCAACTATTCTTTGAGTTCTCCCTGTTATATCCTCTGCAAATGTGTCTGAATACAACTCCCCAAAGTTGTAAGAGCCTAGATTGGTATCAGTTATATCAGATCAATTTGATTCCACTTTGCTTGCAGTGACAACAGGACCCCTATGATTATACCTCAAAGTATAAGGTAGATGCTCTAGCTTTATCTTCTTGGGCTTATTTGTTGCCTTCGATGTTTCTGCAGGTTGATTCCTTTGGGAGGCTTCCCCTGATACCCCTGTCATCCTTTAGTTTTCTTGCAACAAAACCTCTAATTAGATCCTTGAATGAACATCACAAAACATGCTTTAAAACCTTACTCTTTATATAGATAGTGGAGGCAAAACCAAGCATAAAAACATTCTAAAGAATCCCCTTAAAAACATTGTCGGGTTCGAGTCCAAAAACCGTTATTTCAAAACTGTCATAACAACTAGAATTGGAATTGGCATGGAAATGGATTTGGTTTCATTCAGATTTTCTAATTTCATATTCCATTTTGGTTCCGCTTTCGACTAGGTTATTGTTATTTTGAGAGAACGCTTCTTACTATAAGCAGAGTCGGAAATGGGATGGAAACGGAATCGATACTTATTAGAAAACATGGTTGAAAGTCTAGATTGATTTTGATCCCACTTCTGTCTATAATTACCATGACGTCATAAGTGTTTTTAACAGTTTGGTAAATGGCTTCATGATTTTAAGGACTAGGTCATATCAACACGAAAGGGGCTTAAATATAACCTAATAAATCCATTCCCATATGACCGACAGGTGACAGTACCTTTTAGGGCATCATATTTAAACTAAAAAACACGAATATAGAAATGCATAAAAACCCTAAATTAAAAACCCACGATATATAAAAACTAGGGCACAAATTTAACCATATTTAAATTAACTAGACTGAATGCGCAATAGATTTCCTAACTAAAAACAATATTTACAAAACCCTACTTACTGTAGAATCGTAATTTAACCTATGCATTTAAAAAATAGGGCACCACGATTCGGTCATGACTAAAACATGAAAACGATCGTGCTTTAAAACAAACAGATAGGAAACAAAACCAAAACAAAAATAAGAAAAACCAAGCAAACAAAAGTGAAATAAACAAAACATACGAACTTACAGAGAAATTGCACAAGAAACCAAACAAACCGAGATGAAACAAAACGAAAAAAAACTCGAAAATAAAAAGAAGAACGAGAATAGAAAACCCTACCTCAAACGCAAATAAATAGGTTAACTTCCTGAAGCAATCTACGCGCAACAATCTCTCTATCAATCGATTCACTCGCACAAAAGCTGCAACTCCGAATCACTCTTCAATCTCTTAACAATAATGGTAATAACTATGCATTAATCCCTAATTAAGGTAAAACTAGGAGTTTCACGCATGCATGGAACCTATCATTAATACAATAAATACAGCAGAGTGGAGTCAAAACTGCAAAAGGAACTGGCACATTACTACCGTGCGACTTCAGTAAAAGTCAACGTCCAAGAAATGGCGGGAGCGGAATCGAAAGAAAAACTGTTTCAGAAACTTGTTTAACTTTCCAAATTGGTTCCCGTACCAGGTCCGAGTCCACCGACAAAGAATAAAATGAAACCAAACATCAAAATAAAACCAAAAGACCAAAACAAGAAAACTTAACATGTAAAACCTAGTTAAAAATGAAAGACCAAAAAGCGAAGGCGGAGGCGGGATGAAAATTAATTTTGAAACTTTGAATAAATTATGACTTAACTTCCATGTCGGCTCTGGCTCCAACAAAGACAAAACAAAAATTTCAAAAGAAAGACTGTTGGGATGGGGATCGGAATGAGTTTTGAAAGAAGTTTCAAAACCTGATTCAGTTCCGATTCCGATTCCGACAGAATAAACCAAAGAAAAACAAAGTATTGGGAAAGAAAGACTCCAAACTTTGTTTAAAAAACAACCAAGGATAAAAAAATAAAGGGGGACCCATTTTGACCAAGACAAAATATAGTGATTATGTATGCATAATAGGTTCCTTATAAACATGAGTAACTATCATATACTAGCTTCAATAGTTGATAAAGCAACCATATCCTATCGCTTACTATCCAACTAAATACACCACCAAATAAAGTAAACACATAATCACTGGTGGATCTTTTGTTATCAACATCACCTACCTATTCTTAATCCACATAACCATGAATATCAAGGGAAATCTCATCTTTAATCAAATTACTATGATAACACAAGGAATACTCTAAGGTATCGCGAAAACATTTGAAGACTCTGTAATGCCCCGCCAAGTAACTCTAAAGGAAGCTGTAATTAACGTCTTAAGTGAACCAATTTTTTTTTATAAAGTGCATTTAACATACACATTCAATTACTAATTAACAACAACCTCTAAGGCTACAAGGTTAGGATTACTTAAACCCACACAACACAAATTACATATAACCATAGCGTTATAAACTTAATGAAATAAACATCATACATCATAAAAATACCACATAATATAATAAGATAAACATCCAAGATACAATCTCATAAACATTAAATTAATCCAATAGTTACATCAATCATCCCCAGAATGAGGCAATAGTACAAATGTATTACAACTACATAATCTCACCTCATAAACATAAGAGGGATAAAATTACTTATACAATTTGAAATATTACAATGCAAGAAAATACAAGAACTCGAGCCGTCCATCTGGATGTCTCGCCACCAAGTATTGAAGATAGATGGGGACCCAACGGTTTTGGTGCATGTTCCACCCAACCAATGTGGTACCCGAAGGCCCACCCCCCATGCTAGGAGATAGTAACCAAGTAACATGGACAAATATTTACAACCACTAACCAAAGGCAGACTCATACTGACCCATGCTGATATAACCAAACAAATGAACTAAACAAGTACATCTCAAATACAATACAAGTACAAATCAAGTACAACATTCACATCATCGACATAGGTCACATTGCTTCCAAACTTAAAATAGATCAAGTATGTTCACAGGACCATACATATAAAATAATTAACAACAGTTGTCCTAGATAGAGTGTCATCGCAAGGTTTGTCATGAGATCTCCTCTGGGCATTCTTCATAGGCTCTGGCACAACTAATCCTAGTGGCCTCAACCGAATCCTGGCCCTCATACTCACTCATGCGGAATCAACTATCTCTCGTATGGACAAGATAGTTGATCTTGCCATTCTAAACCTTCCCACTCATCCCAAGTCTAAACAAGCCCTTGTGTCTATGAGTGAGGTAAAATTATCTTGATTAGTGAGAAGTTAGTCCTAATCTTCTAAGTACATTACTTTAATTATCACTTGTTTAAATCACTCCTGAAGGTTATCCAGTTTACCTCTTTGGGCTCTGGCGCCTAACAGAAGCCACTCTTCTATTCGACAACACACACCCAAACAATCCACCAAGGGAACCACAAGTGCATACCAACTAGGCATCATAATCCACTCCAACACAAGGAGGATACAAATAATAGAACTCACTCCAAACATCTTGGAGGCAACAAACACATAGTCCACTCCTTTCATAGGAGGCAACAAGATGAAACCACATAACAAGGTCACTCCATACAAGGAGACACGGATCCCATAATCCGCTCCTAAACCAAGGAGGTGCAAACATCCCCGTTCATGAAAATGGGTAAAACTGAACATGCACTACCCAAGGGAAAACAACTGGATGGCATAAAGATTCAACAACCCTTATCCTCTAAGTTCTTCTAGAAGACTTATAATTTAGGACTAACACTAAATCCCAAAACCAACAATGCAACTTGACGACATAGCAACAAAAGCATTCAAGTCATCAATCAAATCTAATATTTGATTTCCTAAATCCATACTCATTCAATAGGTAGTGTTGACAAAGTCAAAGACATGATAACTAGATCATCTAAAATAATCATAACCCCTATTTCCCTTTTCATTATTGGAAATCTAAAACAATTAAACTTACTTCCCTTTACTGAATACAGAGAATTAAATCCTTTAAGATAATCATGAGGAAGATACTACTTTTGGATATACTAAATCCATATCTCTTTCATAATCCAATCACAATGATTCAATTAATCTAAATAGAAATTAATAAATAACATAATTGATTGCCTCATCAATAAAACAACTTCTTAATTTACTTTTAAATCGACACAAATCATGCAAGTAAACTCTTTCCATTTCCTAACCAAATCTTACATCTCATTCAATTTTCTATTTAAAACATTCAATCACTTTAATATAATAACATATTGTTTCTCTATCCATTTTCCATATACACTAATCAATCCATTTTTAAATCTCTATTCAATAATATATTGTATGCATCTCATTAAAATAAAATACGATAATGAATTTTACACTTAATATATATATATGCTCCATATTATATAGACACCAAATATATATATTAATAAATTTAATTACATATATTCTTTAATATTCCATTCACAATGACTAGATTACTCTATGGAACTAAATAAAACATAATAACTATTTGCCTTTTTCAATATAGTTAGTTCATAAATTTACTTCTAATGCAACCTAACACTATTGCAAACAATCTTTTCAATTTTCTATCCGGAGTCTATGTCTCTTCAACTATCCATTTAAAAACATGCAATTTCATCAATGTATAAAAATATCTTTTGGTTTATCTATTTGACCACGCATTCATATTGTTTCTAATTAAATCTCATTAATTAAAACAAACATTTAAATATAAATATTTCTATAATTCTTCAATATATTTAAATATCTTTTTCCTTATCAATTTTGACCATACATTCAAAACTTATCATTTAAATTCTTCATGCAAAGCTAAATTACACGCACTTAAATAAAACAAGGTAAATACTGATTGAAAATACTCATGGATATATATATACATTTCAATATATTTTCTTCAATCATATTAACAAAATAAATATTTTCTTTTAAATCAAGTAATTACTTCTATTAAAAAATATCTTTCTCTATACATTTTCTACACATACTAATCATTTCTTTTAGAACACTAATAATACCCAATTTGCAAACAACAGAATAAAATAAGATAAAATATTATTTATTCTCTCAAATGGATATATACCTTCAATATATATATACTAAATATAAGTTAATATATTTAAATATATTTAATCATTAACATATCTTCTATTCTTTACAGAATATCAAATTGTTTAATTCAAAATAAAATATCCCTTATCATCAATTTTCCAAAATATATATATATTTTTCCAATTAAATCAAATTAATAATTGGACCTTTTACACATGAATTTAAATTCCACAATTAAATTTTAAATTATGCATTCTTTAAATCAAATATTTAACTCCTTCAATTAAACTTTAACATGCTATTTTAAAATAAACAATAATTTTCCCATACGTTTATAATTTTAATTCCACTAATCTAATATACAAATTTTATTTAAAATAATATAAATAAATATAATACTTTAATATTATAAATTATAATATAAAATATTATAAAATAATATTTTAATATTATAATAACAATACATAAAATATTAATATTTATAAATGTCAATTTATTATTATTTTATTTTCAGAACAACCATGGGAAAATAATTTAACAGCAGTCTCATGTTTCAAGCATAACTCAAAAACTACGATCGGGGTATTTGCGATTTTTTGACAGGGATAAGAAAATTTCAAAATGCAAAAACCCTTTAAATTTCCTAACAATCCAGTTTGTGTAAGTGAAGTTATAGGCGACGCAACCAGACCATTTTACCATGAAAAATATAACTATCCTGCAGATTTTAAAATCTGTTTTTTAATAACAAATAGAGGGTTTCATTTTCTAAAAACATTCTAAATGCATTGTTCAATCTCTATGTTTGATTTCCATAACAACATAATCGATTTCCCCAAATAATTTAAATTCAACTAAGGTTTTCACAATTTTCACTCAAGAATTTTCACAAGCAAAGGCTGTAAATTTATTTAATTCTTTTCTCCTAATATCAAATTTGTTTTCTAAAATAGATTTAGCAAACAAATCTTTAATCACTACTATTTTAAAAAAAAACAATCAAGAACAATAAAACACAAAGAGGAAAACCTAGTACAAGAAGCTACAGGAAGAGATGAATTTCTGATGCAAGCCTCCTCCAAAGATTTCTTGAATTTTCTTCAATCCTCCAATGAATCCAATCCAAAACCCAACAAATGCAAACAATCTTTCCTTCAATCAATTCTACAATCAAAACTTTCTTCAAACCCTTCTTGTGCAATTTTCCAAAATTTCATTTCTGCTGTAAAAATGTATTTTTTCTAAATCTCTTTCTGCTGCCCTAAAATTAAAACATGTATTCTTTATAAATCAAAAATACCTAATACAACCCTAATTCACATTACATGCAAATTAGATATTTCAATTTCAATTTCAATTTCAATTTTTACAACCCTAATTCACATTGCATGCAAATTAGATATTTCAATTTCAATTTCAAATTCCAATTTCAATTTCACTTTTCGAAAACCCACTTTCAATTTAAAATGCAATTTGAAATAATAAATTAATTTTCAAAATTGCAACTAATTTCCAAATAAACATTTAATTACAATTTCTAATTTAATTCCCACATGTTGAAATTAAATTCCAAATTTAATTTTAATTCTTTTATTTCCTTTCATTCTCTTGCATCACGTTTAATTAATTAATTTAATTATTTAATAACTAAATTCAACCCCTTGGATCAAATTTAATTAATCAAATAAACTAAATATAATTAATTAATATAAATATAAACTTTTATCCACATTGCATTATTTAAATTAAATAACCATCAACATGATTTAAATGCAATTATTCTAAATATCTATTTCCAAATCAAGAATTCTTCAAAATTAAATAACATTAAAGCAAGACAGACAATGACTCGACACACACGACTGACAACACACTAAGGCTAGGGTGTAAACTTGACACATGCTACCTAGCTACTACCTCCCCTTCAACTTAACCGTTGGATCGACACGCTCGAACTTGTGAAACCAGGTGGAGTCGATGTCATGTACTTGCAATCCTGCAACCAAGTAAAAAAAATCATACAATATATCCAACATATAGTACACACCATGAAGAAGGAATTACGGATTCGCAGGGCACTCGCAAGTGAGTGATGTGAACTTGTCTTCTTCACCAATACACTCATCGAAACTGACACTTCCATCATAATCCAATAATCTCATAATAACATCTCATGTTAACTTTACAACATCATTAATCCATTAAAGCATGAGAAACACTAATTAGGTCAACACATCACACAATAATAGTTGTCACTCAATAGTAGCGATCAAAACATCATAACAAAATGTATCTAGTATCAAAGTCACTACAACCAAACATAGCATAAAACAAACCAAACAAGAAGCAAAACAAAGGGGTATTACATTCTCCCCCCCAAAGATTAGGCTTACTCTTGGAAGCCTGTACAAACCCAAGAGCAAACTCCATACAATCACACGTAACCAAGGGTTCCAAACTGAACCACTCCATACCTCAACACATAAACAATGACAACTCGTGCCATAAATGACTCAGCCAAATACACTATAAATCCAACCAAGACAACATGGTGAAACAACCACCAACCAATTCTCCAAAAACACATAACTATGGATTATCATACATAATACACCTATGTACCAATACACAACACCAACAACCATCACAAGACTACACAAGGGTCCACCTGGACACCAGAAAGCAACATACCAATCCATGATAGAAGAGTCCATGAATCAAGAACATAAACCATCTCAACTAAATCTAACATCAAACTAGTGGCTTGATAGAGTTAGGTCATACATAAAGTGAGACCATCCAAACAAGACCACAATGACCTATCTCTTATTGTGTAAGGTGATCAGCCTCCAAGAGATAGTCATCACACAAAGGTAAGTAGTGGGTTCTAGCTGCGTCCAGCCTCACATACCCCCATTCTCAATGTTTCTTGCATCTACTTCCTCGTACACACTCACCAAGTTTTCCTCAAACAACCTTGGAGAGGAATCACAATACAACACATAGCCGACATTGAAAACAACAAAGATAACTAGCTTAGCCACCAAGTTCATAAAGAAGATCAAATTAAAGTTCCATTTCAACAATAAAGAAATAAATACGCGTAATTTCAACACTGAATCAAATTCATAACCACTAGGGTTATAAGAAAATAAGATCACAAATTGTGGCTAAACCTTCACAATCAAATATAAACAAAGTGTCGACCCTCACAATCAACTGAAAAGAATCATCAATAACCGAAAGAAAGTTCACAATCTTTAAATTCCACTATACAACAACTATGTGACTAGATACTAGCCACCAAACGAGGAAGGAGGAAACAACGTCCAACAAGAATGATAAATACCCTCATGTGATGCAGAATGGGCACGCTATCCACATGACTAGAGTGTATCCATGACTAAAGAAGACATCATCACTCTACTAGGTCATCGCCTCTACGGACGTCCAGGCATAACTAACAACCATGCTGCTATACCTAAATCTGAGGGATAAGGCTAACACATATAGATCAAGTATCCTGATCTAGCATTAGGGAAAGTAGCGGGTACGTTTCCTTGGGATTGGTTGAGCTAAGACGCTCTACGCCACAACATGCATACGCTACACACTCCACCCAAGAAAACTTATGACTACTACTATCCCTTCATGGATTGAGGATCTAACGAACCAAAAGAAAAGGAGCTACTTTTGGTTACTCCTATATATAGGTTTCAACCACACCTGGGTTGGTCCTCAATCAGGTAACAAACATGCAAACACACATAATGGTATGATAAAATCCACACCCAAATGTGACTTTTCCCCATGGATGGGTACCAAGTACCACCATCACATGGACACACAAGCAAGTACAGGTTTCCACAACATTTAGACAAGATACATTTATTGGTTTCTTACATTCACAAAGGAAAGCAACTACATACATAATCCCATAGAAACATCAAATTCCATAACCCATGGAATACGTATCATAACTTTCCAACCTTAACCTTATATCAGGTTACTAACACACTCCTCCCTTTCATAGAGTATATCATGCTAAAGTAAAAGCCATGAACACGTGATTACTTAACACTCTACTAACAAATCACACGAATAACATAGTGGGCACAAATGTACCCAGAGAACCTAGTGTTTAAACCTTGGCTCCGATACCATGTGTAATGCCTCGCCGAGTAACCTTAAAGGAAGTTGCAATTAATGTCTTAAGCGAACTAATTTTTTTTTATAAAGTGCATTTAACATACACATTCACTTACTAATTATCAACAACCTCTAAGGCTACAAAGTTAGGATTACTTAAACCCACACATACATATTACATATAACTGTAGCATTATAACTTTATGAAATAAACATCATACATCATAAGAATACCACATAACATAATAAGATAATCAACCAAGATACAATCTCACAAATATTAACTTAATCCAATAGTTACATCACTCATTCCCAGAATGAGGCAATAGTACTCAAGGTTACAATTACAAAATTCCACCTCATAAACATAAGAGGGATAAAATAACTTATACAAGTTAAAATATTACAATGCAAGATAATACAACAAGAACCGCGAGCTGTCCATCTGGATGTCTCGCCACCAAGTACTGAAGATAGATGGGGACCCAACGGTTTTGGTGCATGTTCCACCCAACCAATGTGGTATCCGAAGGCCCACCCCCCATGCTAGGAGATAGTAACAAAGTAACATGGACAAAGATCTACAACCACTAACCAAAGGCAGATTCATACTGACTCATACTGATATAACCAAACAAATGAACTAACAAGTACAACTCAATCACCATACAAGTACAAATCAAGTACAACTCCAACAACACTAACATAGGTCACATTGCTTCCAGACATAAAGTAGATCAAGTATGTTCACAGAACCATACATATAAAACAATTAACAACAATTGTCCTAGATAGAGTGTCATCACAAGGTTTGTCATGAGATCTCCTCTGGGCATTCTTCATAGGCTCCGGCACAAGTAATTCTGGTGGCCTCAACCGAATCTCGGCACTCATACTCACTTATGCGGAATCAACTATCTCTCGTATGGATAAGATAGTTGATCTTGCCATTCCAGGCCTTCTCACTCATCCCAAGTCTATACGAGCCCTTGTGTCTATGAGTGAGGTAAAATTATCTTGATTAGTGAGAAGTTAGTCCTAATCTTCTAAGTACATTACTTTAATTATCACTTGTTTAAATCACTCCTGAAGGTTATCCAGTTTACCTCTTTGGGCTCTGGCGCCTAATAGAAGCCACTCTTCTATTCGACAACACACACCCAAACAATCCACCAAGGGAAACACAAGTGCATACCAACTAGGCATCATAATCCACTCCAACACAAGGAGGATACAAATAATAGAACTCACTCCAAACATCTTGGAGGCAACAATCACATAGTCCACTCCTTTCATAGGAGGCAACAAGATGAAACCACATAACAAGGTCACTCCATACAAGGAGACACGGATCCCATAATCCGCTCCTAAACCAAGGAGGTGTAAACATCCCCATTCATGAAAACCGGGTAAAACTAAAAAGACGCCATGCACTACCCAA
>VCHN02003621.1:0-13747 GCA_007115665.2 Sequoiadendron giganteum
TTTTGTGAGATCAGATACATCGTTTCTTCAATCAAATGTGGTTTGTTGTACGATACTTGCAAAACAAAAAAAGGAAAGACGAAAAAGAGTTGCGAAGTTTGAAGCGTGATTCACGTCGGGTTCACCAAATGTAACATAGATAAATGGAAATCTCCATTATAAAGATGGTTAAATCTAATCTAACAAGTATTAATCTAAATCAAACAACTAAGAATGAATAAAATGAACAAAAATAATAAAAATGATAACTAGAATAGTCTCATCGAATATCCGTCCACTTCTTTGAATTATCTTGATTGTCCTTCTCCATTTTATTATACCGGTATTCTTGCCCTCATATTTTTTGTATATATGCAAGCATAGCCTGGATGTATTGTCTAAGAAAAATATCGAAGATTATAAGTTCTTCTAAAAAGTATTGATTTCGGGGAGGAGGAATAATGACAATGATAGGTCAATTTATAGAAATTGGGTTTTGGAACGATCGGCTCAGATTCAAAAGAGAGATCAACGATCAAGATTGATGAATGCCATGCGATGTGAGTTATGTGTTAATTAGAACGTGAGTTGGGAAATTCTGTAGGATAAAGATTAAATTAGAATAATAATTTAATCTAGTGTTAAGACTGTTCGAAAATAGAAAGAACAAGAGTTCAAGATTAAATAAATGATTTAATCTTCAGTGGTAATTCTTCAAAAATAGAAGAATTAGACTTTGAATGTCAAAGATAAAGATAGAACTCAAATAATAATCTTTATTTTTATTTTTTATGTAAACATAGTAAGATAAAAAATATACAGAGGTTCGTCAGATGGTTGACCCATCACCTTGGGTTCATTTCCACCCCCATACAACAGATCATACAAGATGTAGCGAGTCATCCCAAAGGAGTCTTCAACATAGCAGCAACAGCACGACTTGAGACAAAAACAGCTGGATATCCTTTACAGAACAGCTACAACAGAAAAGCACCATCGAGAAGTGACCAAAATGCCTGTACCATAAGGATTAGTTACAAGGTATAAACATCAGTATAAACATAATTGACAAAAGTAAGGAAAGGAGCTGGTAGGCTACACAGCCCCATGACACTCCCTCAGAGAGACTAGAGCCTGAGCAGCAGACACTTCATCTGTTTGAAGGAGAAGGGATCTGAGAACCTTGAGCAGACCCCAATGGCTGCAACCCTGCAACCTCCTGCCGAAATGCCTGAAGAGCTCTGAGAAAGACTTCCAGGTTTGGATGACCTTCCGGCCACATGTGCCCATATTTTTGCTTCCATGATATCTATTGAAACTGATCTATCCTGCAAGAAGTTCCAGAACTTGTCCTTTGAAAGAGCAACAGTGATGTAAACCTGCATGGCAATATTGAAATATATGAGTCTTCGAGAAGACTCAGTAAGCACCCTTTTCCTTTTATGAAACAAATCTTCATTCCGTGCTTTCCAGATTGACCACAAAATACTAGAAGATAAAGAGAACCAGAATAGTTTAGCAATTTTTGAAAGCTTGATGGTATGATTAAACAAGATTCTTTCTGGAGCCAACTTTCCATTAACAACCCAAAATTCCTGACCAGCACAATATAGTTTCCAGATTTCTTTAGCAAAAGAGCATTCAAAAAAAATATGAATAATTGTTTCAGGGATCCTGCATATAGAACAAACTTGAGTATCATCATTTTTTCCCTTGAAAGGAAGTCTCTGTAGTGTGTCAATAGCCATCTAAAACAAGCCAGTTTAGCTTCCAAGATGCTGTTCCAATTATTTTTGTGAATTCTTTTCCATTGTTCTTTATCCAGCTGTATGTTCCAGATTTTATTCAAGTACTTAGTTAAATCAATATGCTTTGTTAAGAAATTGTAGAGTTCCTTTACATTACTGTTACTTATGCCAATTCCATTTTCCCATTTGAAGTCTTTGAATTGTTCAGGGTCTTCATTAGTTAAGACAGGGAACTTAAGGTGGCCACAGGCCTCCCTAAGGACTGAGTAAGTTCTCCAATTAGAAGGGGGGATATTATATTCTTTACTTAATTCATTCCAATCTTTTAATTTCCCATTGTCAAGAATGTCTTTAAAGAACCTGATGCCTTTAGCAGCCCAGCCTCTAGCTGAGCAAACTTGAAGAAGAGCCAAAGCTTTTCTCTTGTGTTTCAAATTCCACCACACAGATCTAAATGAGAAGATAGTTCCTCCACCCCCATAGGTGAAATGATGGTTAACAAGGAAGGGTTTCATCAATTCCCAGGCCTTCCAGATAGATTTAAACACATTAGAACCTGCAGGAGACATGACTTCCTCACTGCCAAGGATATCACTAAGGGGCAGGTTTCCCCAAGTTCTTGCTTTCTTAGGTACAACACTGGCAATATTCTGTCTGACCAACACCTTCCAAGGTTCAGGGCCATCCAAGGCCCCAAAGATCCATTTTGAGGCAAGGGCAATACCCTGAAGCTTTAGGTTTTTCAGACCTAGGCCCCCATTTTCTTTTGAAATAATACACCATTCCCATTTAATCACATGTCTCTTCTTATTTCCTTTACCATCAGACCAAAGAAAGGTTCTTACTCTTTTCTGAATTTCATTAATTTGATAGGAGTTGAAAAACCAGATAGAAGCAAAGTAAATACTATACGAGGAAAGAATCTTTTGGCATATTTGCACACGGCCAGCTAAGGACAAAAATTGCCTATTCCACTTACCAAACTTCTTGTCAATCTTTTCTCGAATCCAAAACCACATTTCCTTGAGGTTCGGCTCAATTGCAAAGGGGATCCCAAGGTATCTTACAATTTTGTGAGGTCCACCCCACTGAAATTCGGAAGGTCTAAGCCAATCTGGTGGAGACTCTTCCTAGCCTAAAAGCCAGGATTTAGAGGGGGCAAGCTTGGCACCAGAGGCAGAGCAAAACAAATACAATTTTTTCAAAAGATTATTGAAGTTCCATTTCTCCAGGTGCAGCAAGATGGCTGTATCATTTGCAAATTGAAGGTTGATGAGGTCATTCCCATCCGGAAGATTTATACCCCTAACTTTAGGAGGGGAGCAACTTTCTCTCAAAAGGAAGTGGAGAGCATCTGAAGCAATGACAAAAAGAGCAGGAGCAAGGGTGCATCCTTGTCTTATAGATCTTTCCAGAGGAAATTCTTGGGTGAGTACCCCAGTACCCCATTAACATCAACCTGAGCAGAGGCATCCCAAAAAAGAGTTCTCACCATGTGGCAGAAGGTCTCTGGAAACCCAAAAGCCTGCAGCATTAGAAAAACAAAATCCCATTCAATCCTGTCATAGGCCTTTTCAAAATCTATGAGCATCATAGCCACTTTTTGATTAGAGAGTCTTGCCCAGTTCAGAGCTTCCCATCCAGTAATCAAGTTTTCAAGGATAAATCTCCCTTTTATAAAACCAGTTTGAGTGTTATTTATGATGGATGGGAGGACCAAAGCCACTCTTTCAGATAGGATTTTGGCCAAAATCTTATAAGAGACATTCAAGAGAGTAATTGGTCTCCAATTTTTTATTAGAGTTCTATCACCTTCCTTCGGAATCAGTTTGATTATTCCTTTGTTTATGTTTCTACCAAGAGAACCTTTCTCAAAGGCCTCATTGAACACCTAAAGACGATCCTCATAAATCCATTCATTAAAGGCTTTAAAGAATTCAACCGGTAACCCATCAACTCCAGGAGACTTATCATTTTTGAGCGAGAGGATAGTCTTTTTAACTTCTTCTTTTGTGATTACTTTCCTAAGTTCATTTGCTAAGTCTTCATTAATCTTCTTAGGGATGAGCTTCTTAATGAGGTCTCTTGATTGCTGATTATTATCCTAGAACTTGTGTGAAGAAAATAGATTTTTATAGAACCGAAAAAAATGTGCTCTTATCTCCTCCTAGTTAACCACAAGAGACCCATCAACCGAGATGACATCAATCTGCTCTCTAGACTACTTTTCCTTGATAAATCTGAAGAAGAATTTAGAACCTTTATCCCCATTTTCCACCCAATTCATTTTGGACCTGACTCTTAACCCATTTATCTTGGTGCATTGGATCCTTCAGAGAGCCTCCTTGTCTATAGAAAACCTAGTGGCCAAAGCCACATCAGAAGGGTTATTCTAGAGATCTAACTCTGAGTGGAGGAGTCTTTCATGGAGAAGGGCTTCCCTCCTACGAGAGTCTTTGGCTTTTTTTTTCCCAATGGTCTAAAAAAGGTCTTTCCATCCTTCAATATTTAAGGACCATCTATCAATGGAAGAGAGAGAATTGTAGTAGTGTTTGTTTATTTGTCTAAGACAAAAAAAAACATTAGTGCAGTTCAAATCCTTCAGGAGACTAGTGTTGAGACAGAAGCTTCTATTGAGTCCACTAGACTTAGGAACACCAACTTTCAACCTGAATCTGGCTCTAATAGGGTGATGATCTGAAAGAGAATAGGGGAGGACCTCAACCTTACACCCATCACCCACCAGAGCAACATAGAAGAAGTCTTTATTAGCATAAAATCTGTCTAGCCTATAATACACTCTCTTGGCACTTTTTTGAGAATTACACCAGGTGAACCAAATAGACTTACAATCTTTCTTTTATCCTTCCAGGGCATCCTCAATTTTCAGTTTAGATTTCATCCTTTTCCAAAAGAATCTTTCATTGCTTTTCCATTCAAATCCCAGACCACCCAGTTTATCCTCCCCTTTTTCTACAAAGTTGAAGTCACCACCAAGGATCCAAGGGATCTCTTGAAGGGAGTAAAGCTAGTTCCACAGGGTAATCATGTCCTTGTAGCCATTAGGGGCATATACTAAGCACACACCAAAGCAAGTTTTATCTTTCTCAATAATTACCCAAACCGCCCTGTTATAGGGGGAGGTACCAAAGCCCTTGACAAACTTGGACCACTTGCTTGCCACTAGTAGAGAGGCACCTCCTTTACCTCTTTCATGATTGGTAGACAATTGAGTGGCTTCACTCCAAATCACTTTTAGGCTAGTTTCTAGGCTAAACCCAGTGGCCTTGACTTCTTGAAGAAGAACAAAGTCCTTTTCCTTTTTCTGAGTTAGAAATCTCCTAACTACATGTTTTCTGTCTGGGGTTTCTAGTCCTCAGACATTTGAGGATATATAATTGAATTCCATTTAAAATATTTATAAAGAGGCAGGCTCTTTAATGTTATGAAAATTATCAAAACATTTAGGAAGCTTAGCTTTTACTTCCATTCTCTTTGCACACAGAGGGATGATACCACTAAGCTTCTTTCTCTTATCCTTTTGAGGTAGAGTATAGTCTAAGAGAGTTGCAGGATTGGAGATGGCAGAATATTTTTTTTTCTATACCTTCTTGTACTTTTCTTCTTTAATTAATGCTCCAAGTGGGGGATCTCACCATCAGTTATATACTTGGAAAAGAAATCAAAGTCTTCTGCAGATTCCATGCCCGAGTGAGAAACCCCTTCTTCAGAACTCATCATTCCACCTAGGGGGATGGGGGGATCACCAAAGAAATTATGAATTATCAATTCATCTACTTTTGTATTTCCTGAGACAAAAGAGATGACACTATGGGACCTTGAGGAGACTAGCCTTTCAATTATTGTAGGAGAATTATCCTTAGTGACTACCTCTAAGAGCTCAGGATGATTTTTAAGGTTCCAAACATTATTCTGATGCAAGTTTGCATCCTTGCCAGATTGGGAAAGGAGATTGGTCTCCGGTACCAGATCTTTCCCACAATTTTCTTTGAATTTTTTTGAATTGACAGTGTAGATTGAGTTACCAGAGGTCCGATTAGGGCCATTGGTTACCTTATTTTTAACAGAGCCAACTATTGAGTATTTAGCTTTGGAGAGTTGTCCATCTTACTTCTAGTTGGGATATCCACAGGTAGTAGACCCTCACTTCCATTTAGACAAGGGTCAATAGCGGAGGGACTAAGAGTAGAATTAACTCTTACTTCACTTAACAGAGAATCAAGATCACCTTCGAGAGTTGCAACTTCATTATTGAAGGTAGGAGTATCAGAGGGATTATTATGCAACTGACTTTCCACGGGGGAGGAAGGAGATGTAAAGACCAAAGGATGATCAGACATCACAGAGTTCCCTTTCTTATTTTCCACATGCCCATCAAAATGAGCAGTAAAGATTTTTTTATTAGTATTGATTTCATTATTCCCATTTATGGTAGATTTCAAATTTGATCTGGTTTTAATCAAAGCGAAATTCCTCCTAATGTGACCCTCTCATCTACATAGATAACAGGCATTCAGGCCACCGAGGATTTCAATTTCATAACAAACTGACCTAGTTTTCAATTTTATTTCAATTATCTCTGGCACATCCTTGCCTGGAGAGAGAGAGATCATGACTCGAGCATCAAAATGAGGAAGAGGTGTTTTAGTATCATTAATTTTAATAACATTCCGATAGGGTTCCAAGATCAACGAAACAAATTTCCATAGTCTTGGGGGCACATGTTTTACGGTCAACCACTAAGTGCTGGAGAGGGCCAGAACCTCATCCTCCACAGCCTCTGGATTCCAAGCCAAATCCCTAAAGACAAGTGAACCCACATTCCAAAATTGTTATTTTATTACCTCTAATTGAGAATTAGGGTTCTGAGAAAAAAAACAACATATAATCCTTTTGAATCGATACGCAATAATAAAAATGAAAGCCCATTTTTTTTCCCCAAACTTTGGAGAACCAGTCTTCCATATATTTCTTGGCCGGAACCCTAGTAGGGTCAATGGCCGCAATTTTTTTTACAGTTTTAGACAATTTATTATCTTCCTCAGCAATTGCAACATCCAAAAATTCATTTGGAATCAATACATCCTTCAAGGGAGGAACGACAAGAGGCTTACCTTGTCGTTCTCCACCATGGCGTTGCAACGATCCAAGTTCCTCGCGAGAAAATCTAGCACCAACTAGCAACAAACATCTTTCACCCGCAACAATATCTTGAAAAGATTTGAGAACCCCATTAGTAGTATCATGAATTACTGAAGGGTCGTTACCATGCAGAGGATCCATAGCACTAGCCATTGAGGGTAGAGCAATTAGGACAAATAGACCTGCAGGAGCACATTAGAGAGTTGCCAACAATGATGAGCGCCAGATGAGAGGACACTCCTGTGTTAGCAAGACGCAAGGGAGGGATGACTGTCAGAGGCTCGAAAGTGGAGGAGGGGCCGAGGCCTCCTCCGTGGAGAAAATCTGCATGCACCAAAGGGGACTTCACACACCCTAAGTTCTTGAGACCGAGGTTTTTCGAGAGTCACAAAACGAAAGAATAATCTATTTTAATGCACACATAAGTTAATTAATTAATTAAAGATATTTAATTAATAAATATGTTCATGCATACGAGTTAGAACTAGTTAATTGACTAGTTGTGACAAAGAGTCCTTTCGCAGAGACGATCAGATATCGAATCCAGAGATAACTAGCGGATTTAAATAGATCTCGAGTCAGATGGTCAGTGAATAATTAGATAACTGAATGACAGAAGAATGTGACAAAAACAATTAATTATGAATTAAATGTTAATTTAATTCAACATTCGAAATTGAAAGACTTAATTAAATAAATAATGATAATAATTTATTTAATTGACTATTGAAATTGAATAATTAAATAATTCGAAAAATGATATTTAATTATAGTCAAAATATGATAAAGGGGTTAATTAAATAATACATTATTTAATTAAGAAAAGGAAAAAATTAATTAGCGACGTAATTAGATAAACATGATTTATATAGTTAAAAGGGGTATTTAATGAATTAATTAAAAAAGGTTATTTAATTAACAGAGGAAAGATGTATTTAGAAAGGTAATTAAATAATAAATATTATTTAATCATGACCATGGACATTAGAAAATTATGTCGAAAGTGGTGTTCGCAGGCCTAGACCAATTTTTGGTGTCTACAGTGATAAAATAAAGAATGTGTGAAATGGCGTTGGGAGTGGTAGGTGGGTAATGAATGTTGTCTTCTAGTTGAAATGCACTCTTAACATTCCATGTGCCTGAGTATACTTCCACATTTTTGCAAAAAGTCGACACGATATTCTATTGATCAACTCACATGTCTTGTTTGTACTCCCATAGTTGCATGCAAACAACAAAACTATCCAGGTGTCTTGACTAAGTTCACTTTTTGCATGCTTATTGAATATAGAGGATACGGGGAAAATAGGAGAGGATTCAGGAGCCACATTTCCTACAATAAGTGTATTGTGTTAGTTTGTGTGCTTTATCAATACTTCCACCTTTTTCCTATAACCTTACATGTAGAACCAGGGAGGATAGCTATAGTAGAATGAAATGTTGTGAGTTCTAGTTTGCAAAATGGGTGGTATATAGAGTTATCATTCCATTTCTTCTATTGAATTATTTTGGTGGCAGAAGTCAAGTCTCGATTACCATCTATAGTTATTTTATTTTATGTTTTTTTAGTATAAAATTATGAGCACTAAGCATGGACAACGACAAAGGAATGAAAGATCTTATCTCCTTCGTCTACATTTTGTAAAATAATCCCAAGGCCCTCCTCACTCCTACATGTAGAATAATTATCAATCATTGCAGTCCATGAGACCAAATTACCTTCAAGAATTTCATCAAACCTATGGCATTCATCTACTAAAGATTCCAAATTGACATACATTGTCACCATTTTAGTCCCTATGAAGATATCCACAATAAACCCAATTAAAATTAAATAGGCATTGAGTATTTTAACCCGTGTAATTTATTTAACACTGAGGGATGCCTATAAGAGAGAAGCATATGTATACAAATCTAGCTAAATTCCTTTCTTGTCTGTATCATTATGCAGATTGAACTCAAGATGATAGTTTAACAGGTACAAGTAATTTTATTTATTTAATATGTTAGAAATTTGATTTTGTTTTTGACACCATGGGTGAGGTTACAATTTGTTTTTTTAGTTCCCACTAGTATTTTTGTTTGGATTAATGGAGAGGATTTTGAAGAAATGGTTGTGAATCTTTTTTTGTTTACGAGTGAATTGTTCAAGTCTCATGTAGTTGCAAAGGAAGAGGGTAAAATTGTAGACATTGCATCATTTCCCTTGCATTTGAGAGCTATGAACATGCTTGCGAAGTCCCCAAGCAGTGATCTGGAAAGGCTCACCAAATACATATAGAGCGGGAAAGGGAAACATGTGATCAACCCAATGAGTTTTTTTGTTTTTTTCTAATGTTGTGGAGGCATTCAAACACCAGGAGAGCAGACGAGTGAAAGAGAAGAACTCCATTTCCCCCATTGAACTCAACAATGAGTCACAAATGTAAAGTGTAGATTGAATTCAACACAATGTTTACTGAATATTTGTCTTCGATTCTCTCTTACTTTCAAGCCCAAGTGTCAAAAAGATCCTTTCTATTGTACTTCAAACTCTGATATTTTATCACACCTTAGTCTGCAATGGGTACGCCGAAGAAGCATGTGGAAGGTCAATTAGGATAAATTTTGGTCTATTTTTTGCATACATTTACTAATTACTAATTTTGACCATAGTTCAACTTTTGTATTATATAAAACTATAGTAATTATTAATTATTAATTATAATATTTTATATATGTATTTAATAGTTTTATTTTGAAATATAATATATAATAATAATAAATATAATTATACTATGTATAATTTATTTATGCGAGGGATACCTATAAGAGAGGAGAATATGTATACAAATCTAGCTAAATTCCTTTCTTATGCATCATTATCTTGATTGAACTCAAAACTGATGGTTTAATTTTAGTATTTTTATTTATTTTAATATGTTAGAAATTTGATTTTGTTTTTGACACCATGGTGAGGTTACAATTTGTTTTTAGTTCCCAATATTTTTGTTTTGGATTAATGGAGAGAGGATTTACAAGAAATGGTTGTGAATATTTTTTGTTTACAAGTGAATCATTCAAGTCTCATGTAGTTGCAAGGAAGAGGTAAAATTATGGAGCATTGCATCATTTCCCTTGCATCGAGAGTTGTGAACATGTACGAAGTCCCCAGCGATGATACGGAAGAGCTCACCAAATACATAGAGTGGGAAAAGGGAAACATGTGATCAGCAAAGATTTTTTCTTTTTCTAATGTTGTGGAGCATTCAAACACCCGAGGAGAGTAGATGAGTGAAAGACCTCCATTTCCCCCATTAGTCCTTGATGAGTGTAAAATGTAAAAGTGTAGATTGAATTAAGCACAATATTTACTAAATGTTGTCTTAGGTTCTCTCTTACTTTCAAGCCCAAGTGTCAAAGATCCTTTCTATTGTGCTTCAAACTCACGATATTTTTATCACACCTTAGTACTGCAATGCGTGCATGAGAAAGAAGTGTGGAAGGTCGATTAGGATAAATTTTGGTCTATTTTTTGCATACATTTACTAATTACTAATTTTGACCATAGTTCAACTTTTGTATTATATAAAACTATAGTAATTATTAATTATTAATTATAATATTTTATATATGTATTTAATAGTTTTATTTTGAAATATAATATATAATAATAATAAATATAATTATACTATGTATAATTTATTTAACACTGAGGGATGCCTATAAGAGAGAAGCATAAGTATACAAATCTAGCTAAATTCCTTTCTTGTTTGTATCATTATGGAGATTGAACTCAAGATGATAGTTTAATAGGTACAAGTATTTTTATTTATTTAATATGTTAGAAATTTGATTTTATTTTTGACACCATGGGTGAGGTTACAATTTTTTTTTTTAGTTCTCACTAGTATTTTTGTTTGGATTAATGGAGAGGATTTTGAAGAAATGGTTGTGAATCTTTTTTTTTTTACAGGTGAATCGTTCAAGTCTCATGTAGTTGCAAAGGAAGAGGGTAACATTGTAGACATTGCATCATTTCCCTTGCACCTGAGAGTTGTGAACGTGCTTGCGAAGTCCCAAGGCAGTGATATGAAAAGGCTCACCAAATACATAAAGAGTGGGAAAGGGAAACATGTGATCAACCCAAAGAGTTTTTTTTCTTTTTTCTAATGTTGTGGAGGCATTCAAACACTGGGAGAGCGGATGAGCGAAAGAGAAGATCATCATTTCCCCCATTGAATTCAACAATGAGTCACAAATGTAAAGTACAAACTGAATTCAACACAATATTTATTGAATATTTGTCTTTGATTCTCTCTTACTTTCAAGCCCAAGTGTCAAAAAGATCCTTTCTATTATACTTCAAACTCTAATATTTTATTGCACCTTAGTCTGCAATGGGTACACCGAAGAAGCACGTGAAAGGTCAATTAGAATAAATTTTGGTCTATTTTTTGCATACATTTACTAATTACTAATTTTGACCATAGTTAAATTTTTGTATTATATAAAACTATAGTAATTATTAATTATTAATTATAATATTTTATATATGTATTTAATAGTTTTATTTAAAAATATAATATATAATAATAATAAATATAATTATATTATGTATAATTTATTTTTTATTATATAGAATCTATATTATATATTAATTATGCTAATATATACTTAACTACCTAGGATAAAGGATGTCGTAATGTTAAAACCTAAATGTGATCTTGGCAATAATTTTCATTTTAATAAACATACTCTAGAACCCTTGTCAAAACCTTATTTTTAGGTTGCAGCTCGCCAAATTGGAGAAGTGAAAGGTCAATACCAGCAAGGAAGAGTTTGGAGGAGCAGCAAGGAAAGCAGCAGAAAAATGATGGGAGAAGATAGCGTACGGAAACAGTGACGAGACGACATAAAAATATGTTGCTTCATATTTTTCCACTGGGTGCAGTAGTGTTACCTTTATTTGAATAGGCATGATACAATGCAATAGTTACAGTGATGTGATGTGAATGGGCCAAATTAATTACATTGTCTTGCATACCTTCTATCCAAATATGAGACGTCGATTTGAAGATTTAGTTGAAGAGACTTCAAATAAGGGTATATACGAATGACTTAGATTGGATGGCTTAGATTAAAGATTTTGCAAGATTGTGCTAAAGAGACTTCAAAGAGGGATTGCCTTCGGCATAAAAATAGTACTTTTTTTCTATTGGTTTAGTTAATAAACAGTCATGACAAATATGTATAATATTTAATTTTTAAAATAATTTATATTTCAATGGTAGGATTGTTCACATTGATCACATTTTCAAAGTTTAATAGGAAACAATAATATTCATGTATATTTAAATATTTGTTTGCATCAACTTTCAAACTTCATTTAATATGTGGTAAGAATTTCAAAAGTCAATAAATAAATTTGAGTACAATTTTTAAACTTCATTTAATATGTGGTAAGAATTTCCAAATTCAATAAATAAATTTGAATACAAATAGTAATAATGTTGCATATTTTATATTGTAATAAATGTTACAGAGTAAAATTTCTCATTCTATATTATTTTTATTTTTGTAATATATAAGATAAGAAAAATTATTTTATTAATTTATTTAAAAAAAAGAAGAAACATAAGTATTTAATAGGTGCAATGAGTGGCAACAAACAACAATCATTAGTTGCACCTTGTCTTGGAAAAGACATGGAGATTGAAAAAATATTTCAATATCTACTACGAAGATCTAATCTATTCTTTGCACAATAAAATAAATATTGAAATTTGTGTGTATCAGATGATAATTCTTGCGTGTTTTTCTGTTGTGACATCTGCAAGTTTTTGTCGGCTTCTATCTTTTGCTTGTAAGAAAGCTCTTCTTCTACAAATAATTGTTTGTCTACATTAAAAATAGAGTCTTAGATTAGTATCGAACCAGGATGAATGTGCAAATACAGAACAAGTAGACATCAGGTAAAGATGTTATATGAAGTTTTATTTTGTTTGTTTTTACAAAATATTTCATAGATATATTCTGTGTTCTAATTAACTTGCTAAGTTGAGAATTTTGTCCTTAATTTAGAGCTTTTTGTAGTTGGGAGGAGCAATTAGGCTTGAAATATATATAGACATAGGTCATATGTATTATAAATCTATGCTTTGTTGATAAATAAGCATGTGTGCAAGACTCTGTCGGTAAAGCATTTTGTGACATTCTTATTTTAAAAAATATGAATATGCTTGGGTTTGTTGTAAATTAGTATTAAAAGTGAATATGCTTGTGTAATTTGTTTCTATCACTTATTGTATTATGGAGCTCTAATCTGTAATATGTATTCTAGAAGCATTTTATTTTTAATCTACGTCATCTTTCACACCTACTCACTTCTATATTTGTTTTCAATCATGTTTCACACCTACTCACTACTAATGTGTTTCAAATGATGTTTAGGCTTAGGGTTAACATATATTTTAGGGATTGGAGAACACAATTAGGTATAGTACATGTAGAAAAGCTACATATAGTTGTTGAAGGTACACTTGACACTACTAACAAGATCTGAGAGCCTATGAACCAAAAATTTAGAAGCCCAGCTGTTTGTATGGGTGCCAAGTGTCATTTGTAGAATACTATTGTTTGGGGTGTCAAATATGTTGAAATGCACAAGAAAAATGAGAGTGGGGTGGTGAATCAATTGTATCTAATCAAATTCACCATAGATCTTAAACAATTCCACATCCACATTAATCTATTATTAAGCATGAGTGTGAAGAGCAAATAAAAGAATGCAAACACAAGAAACACTAGATTTATGTGGAAAACCCAATAATGAAAAAACCATAGTGAGGATTAACTCACAATATAAGAGTAATTAC